>RCUC01161096.1:0-78781 GCA_003697995.1 Taxidea taxus jeffersonii | reverse complement strand
CAGTGCACATGAGTTCCTTTTACTCCACATCTGGACTAACACTTGTTTCTTGTGATTTTTGACCATTCTGATAGGTGTGAGGTGATACCTTATTGTGGTTTTCATTTGTGTTTCCCTGATGAGTGATGTTGAGCATCTTTTCATGTGTGTGTTGCCCTATGTATGACTTCTTTGGAGAAATGTCTATTCATGTCTTCTGTCCATTTGTTTTTAAAGATTTTAGAGAGCGCACACGGGGAGGGGCAGAGGAAGAGGGGGAGAGAATCCTAAAGCAGACTCCCAGCTGAGCTAGGATCCCAATGTAGGGCTTGATCCCAGGACCCTGAGATTATAATCCGAGCTGAAATCAAGAGTTGGCTGCTTGACCAACTGAGCCACCCAGATGCCCCAACCTTGCCCATTTTTTTAAATTGGATTTCCTTTGTATTGAATTGTAGAAGTTCTTTATATACTTTGTATATAAACTAATGGACCAAATTTTGTCTGATAGGCACTGTAAGTGCTTTGGATATAACAGTGGCCAAATCCCTGCCCTCACGAATTTTATAGGTTAGTGGGGAAGATGAATATTGGACAAGTAACTATAAATGCAGTGGGTCTTATGGCGGAAAAGTACAATGTGCATTGAGACAGCATATTAAGAGAGCCTAATTTTAACAAAGTGCTGAAGGATAATTAGAGTTAATGGAGACCTAACCTGATTACCTTTTAGAAATTTGTAGTGGGTCTTGGTGTGGATATCTCTTATCCTGTTTGGAGTTTACTAACCTTCTTGAATCTTTGGGCTTATGTCTTTTGCCAAATTTGGGAAGATTTTAGCTGTTATTTTTCTGAGTATCTTGTCAGCTCTGCCCTGTTTCTCTTCTCCTGAGATTCCAATGATATCAATGTTAGATGTTTAATTATAGTCCCACAGATATCTGAGGCCCTCTTCATTTTTAAAATATTTTCTCTGTGTTGATTGAGCAATTTCTAATGTTCTAGTTCACTGATTATTTCCTCTGTCCCTTCCATTCTGCTCTTGAATCTCTCTGTTGATCTTTTATCTTGATTGTTGTATTTTCTCAGTTTTAAAATTTCCATTTGGTTTTTCTTTATATATTCTGTTGCTTTACTGCAACTTTGTATTTCGTGTTTCCAGTGTGTTCTTAATTGCTCATTGAAGCATTTTTACAGTGGTTCCTTCAAAAGTTTGTAAGGGGGGGTGCCTGGGTGGCTCAGTGGGTTAAACCACTGCCTTTGGCTCAGGTCATGATCTCAGGGTCTGGGGTCGAGCCCCGAATCGGGCTCTCTGCTTAGCAGGGAGCCTGCTTCCCCCCAACCTCGCCCTCTGCCTGCCTCTCTACCTACTTGTCATCTCTTTCTCTGTGTCAAATGGATAAATAAGATCTTTAAAAAAAAAAAAAAAGTTTGTCAGGTAATTCTAACTTTTGTCTCATTTTTTTTTTTCTTAAAGATTTTATTTATTTATTTGTTAGAGAGAGAGAGCGAGCACAGGCAGACAGAGTGGCAGGCAGAGGGAGAAGCAGGCTCCCTGCCAAGCAAGGAGCCTGATATGGGACTTGATCCCAGGACGCTGGGATCATGACCTGAGCTGAAAGCAGCTGCTTAACCAACTGAGCCACCCAGGCGTCCCATGTCTCATCTTGTTAGTATCTGCTGATTGACTATTTTCATTCAGTTTGAGATTTTCCAGGTAATTTTCAGCGGAAATGTGGACATTTGTGGGATTATAAGACTCTGGATCTTAGGCCCAGCTGCTTCCTCTGCATCTTTGGGTCTTATTGAAGCCTTCTGTTTTGTCTGGCTGGTCTTGATCCCACTCTAGCAGGAGAAAGGAGGGTGTTCTCCACCTTTGTTACTGCCAGGTGGGGGTAGAAGTTGAGTTTCCTCACTAGGCCTTCACTCTTGTGGGCAGGGTAAGGGTACTTAATTATTGCTAGGGTGGGGTGAGGAGGTGAAGTCTAGAATTATCCAAGTGGTCTCCACTGACAGTCCTGGCTTCCTACTGGACCTTTGATGGCATGGGTGGGGAGTTAGGCTCCGTTTCTTTCTTTCTTTTTTTTTTTTTTTTCTTCTTTCTGGAGTAGAGTGGTTATTGTTTGAAGGTTTTCTGTCTTGTTAGGCTACCCCTTTCTTGGCCTTTTGGCAAGACTGACCAGGCTTTGGTTGGTGTTTGTGCTCATTTGCATTTCTAGCTGCCAACTTCTTTAGTTTTAAGTCTAGAATGTAGAAGGTGAAAGAAAACCCAGGGAACTTACCATTATGTTTTTCCTCTGGTCTTAAAGTCCCTAGGCAGTCTGCTGCTTTCTCTCTACCTTGAATTGTCACAGGTTTACTTCACCTATAATGTCCAGAGTTTTTGGTTTTACAGAGCAGGAGGAAAAGGGAAAAGTATGGCTAATCCATTTTCCATGAAGCAGAAGTCCCTGATGAGAGAACTAGAGGGTGAGTAGGAATCATCTAGGTAAAGCAAGAATGGGGATGAAGGAAGAAAGCCATGAGGCTGGGAAGAGGGCCAGTTTGGCCTTGTATAAATAGGCTTGATGATTGGAAGAGACAGTGAGTGGTGGAGGGGGTTTTGTGATACTGAAAGGTAGGAGGAGGCCAGATTTATACAACACCTTGTAGGTTCTAGTAAGCAGTTAGACTTTTATACCCCCAAGGGCTTTCTGAAGCCATCCAGAGGTTTTAGACAGAGGAGAGACATGATTGTGTATGCATTTTAGACTGATAAGAAAGGTAGCACCTTAGAAAGTGATAGAACTCTGTCCTTCCCTTCCCTACCTAATAGTTAATTTCTGGTTTTTAGAACTTAGCAGAGGAGAGGTGTACAGGAGAGGTCTTAGTAGAGAAATAACAATATGCAATGCTTAAGCCTTTTGTGTCCTCTTGGGTATCCACTGTCACTTCCAGTTTGACATGTTCAGCAGAATCCTTCCTCTCCTATCACTCTTCCTCTTACATCAACAACATGAGCAGGAAGCAGAACAGGAATGAAGATTTTCCTTGTTCTTCCATATAGTCTCCTTCCTGTTAAGTTCTGCCAATGGAAGCCAGTAGGAAACCACTTGACAAGGAGGAGTTAGAGTTATCGAGTCCAGTCCCAGCATCATCATGCCCAGTAGAGAGGGTGGATTGTTGCCAAAAGAGCGTCTGGTAATAATTGGCACCCCTAGTGATGGTTTCCAACTTCTTGCCACCCTAAACAAGAATGCCTTGGTTTTGTCTCCCTATGGATCTGGTTGTCAGTTTCTCTGAAGGATATATTTTGTGTGTGTGTGTGTGTGTGTAGAGGCTACTTAATTGTGTGTGTGTGTGTGTGTGTGTGTGTGTAGAGGCTACTTAATTGTGTGTGTGTGTGTGTGTGTGTGTAGAGGCTACTTAATTGTGTGTGTGTGTGTGTGTGTGTGTGTGTGTGTGTGGAGGCTACTTAATTTCTATTGCCAGATCCCCTGAGCACTTGATGTTCTGACTTCCTAATTTTTGCAGTTCTCATGTATGTGAAATGTTTCTCATTTTAATTGCCCTTCTTTGGTTACTTGTGAGGTGCAGCATTTTCATTTGTCATTCATTCCTCCTTTTCTATGATTTACCTATTCACATCGTTTGGCTGTTTTTCAACTGGTTTTTCTGGGTTTCTCCTCTGATTTGTAGAAGTTCTCAGTAGTAACCCCTTGTAGGTTTTAAAGCTTTTTTTAAAAAAAAATATTTATTTATTTGTTAGAGAGAGAGCGAGCACAGGCAGACAGAGTGGCAGGCAGAGGCAGAGGGAGAAGCAGGCTCCCTGTCAAGCAAGGAGCCTGATGTGGGACTCAATCCCAGGACGCTGGGATCATGACCTGAGCCGAAGGCAGCTGCTCAACCAACTGAGCCACCCAGGCATCCCCCCTTGTAGGTTTTAGATACTAGAAATCTTTTAGGCTGTCACTGCTCTGTTTTGTCTGTGGACCTTTTGTTGAACAGAATCTTTAATTTTAATAAAGTCAAGCCAATTAGTTTTTCACTTAATGGTTGGTGGGCTTTGGGTCCTCCTAAAAGAAATCCTTCTTTACCACAGTTCACAAGATGTTCTTAAGTATTTTCTTAGCTTTTTGGGTGCATGAGTGGCTCAGTCAGTTAGGTGTCTGCCTTTGGCTCAGGTCATGATCTGGGATTAAGTCCTGCATCGAGCTCCCTGCTTGGTGGAGAGTCTGCTGCTTCCTCTACCCTTTTTCCTGCTTGTGGTCTCTCTTGCTCTTTCTCTCAAATTATAAAAATGAAATATTTTTTTTTTAAGATTTTATTTATTTATTAGTTAGAGAGAGAGCGAGCACAGGTAGACAGAGAGACAGGCAGGGGAAGGCAGAGGCAGAGGGAGGAGCAGGCTCCCTGCTGAGCAAGGAGCCCGATGTGGGACTCGATCCCAGGACGCTGGGATCATGACCTGAGCCGAAGGCAGCCGCTTAACCAACTGAGCCACCCAGGCGTCCCTATAAATGAAATATTTTTAAAAAGTATTTTCTTAGCTTTATAATTTTACCTGTCACATATAAGGCTTTAATACATTCGAATATTTTTAAAAATTTTTATTAAGTAATTTCTATTTTTAAGATTTTATTTATTTATGACAGACAGTGAGAGGAAACACAAGCACAGGGGAGCTGGAGAGGGAGAAGCAGGCTTCCCGCTGAGCAGGGAGCCTGATATGGGGCTCTATCCCAGGACACTGGGATCATGACCTGAGCCAAAGACATGCTCAATGACTGAGCCACCCAGGCACCCCTTGAATATTATTTTTTTATAAATTGTAGAAGGATGCAGCCTTATTTTTTGTGATGTAGTGAACTGGATCTGCATCTGCTAAATAATCCATCCTTTCTCTTGTGATTTATAATACCTTATCTATCATACACCTTATTCCCACATGTATAGATCTGTTTCTGTCCTCTTTATACTAGGTCATTGGTCAAATTGTTAGTACCATATTTTTATTATGGCTTTGTAGTGTATGTTAATAATCTGGTTGATAAATTTTCCACTTTGTCCATTTTAAAATTTGTATTTTAAAAATTGTTTCACATCTGCCCCTCCCCCAAATTCTTTTTTTTATTGGAATCCCATTAAATTATATATTAATATGAAAATCAGTATTTTTATAGGTTTGTCATTCTATCCTTAAGATGATATATTTATCTGATTAGGTTTTCTGTATCTTTAATAAAATTTGTAAATGTACCCATTTTAGTCTTACCAACTCTTGGGTAGCTTAATGCCTACATTCTTCATACTTTTTGTTGCTGTTATGAAAGGAATCTTGTTTTGCTGGGGTTTTTTTGGTGGTCATTGCTGATAGGAATACAGCTGATTTTTGTTTTTTAATCTTAATCTAAATCTCGCTGGATTTCCTTATTAATGTCACTGATATCAGGTGTATCTCTCGGATTCTCTTTCATCTGTGTAGATAGTTTATTTTCTTCCATTCCTTATCCCTCTTTTTTTTCTTGTGTCCTTTTGAACTGGCCAAGATTTCTAGTTATGTCATGTTAATTGTTGTTGGGGCATTGTTGTCCGGTCCAAATAGAATTCTTATATTAACTCAAGTTAATTTTTAACTATTTTTTAATTTTTATTTAAAATAAAAAGATTTTTATTTTTATTTAAAATAGAAAGATTTTTATTTTATTAAAATAAAAAGATTTTATTTCCAATGGGGTACCTGGGTGGCTCAGTCATTAAGCATCTGCCTTTGGCTTGGGTCATGATCCTGGGTCCTGGGATTAAGCTCAACATCGGGCTTCCTGCTCAGTAGGAGGCCTGCTTCTCCCTCTCCCACTCATGCTTGTGTTCCGTCTCTCTCTGTGTCTCTCTCTGTCAAATAAATAAAATCTTTACTTAAAAATAAAATCTTTACTTTTTTTTAATCTCTACATCCTATGTGGGGCTCAGACTTAAAACCCCAAGACAAAGAGACACATGCTCTTCTGACTGAACCAGCCAGGTACCCCTAATTTTTAACTTTCCAAATTTTAAAAAAAATTTTATTTATTTATTTGACACAGAGAGATCACAAGTAGGCAGAGAGGCAGGCGGGCAGGGGGCGGGGGAAGAAGTCTCCCCACCGAACAGAGAGCTTGATGTGGGGCTCAATCCCAGGACCCTGAGATCATGACCTGAGCCAAAGGCAGAGGCTTAACCCACTGAGCCACCCAGGCGCCTCCTTTCCAAATGTTTTATACTTAATTAGATGAGGGTTCGTTACATGTGTAGATACTTTGTACTAAAATTATCTGAATTTCTAGCAGCCTCTAAAATAGTGCTCAGTGTATATTAGGCTTTCAGTATGTTTTTATTGAAGTAAATGAATCTGGTATTTAATGGGTTGCTTTATTGAGCTCTCTTTGGAATATTTTGTTTATGGTGTTAAATGTGAAGTATTTTTAAGTTACATGCAGTAATTTAATCATGATGTATATTTAAGTAGTGCTTACATTCTAAAGTATTCAATGCTCTTAAATACACCAGGGCACTATAGTATGAAAGCTATTAAATATAACCCCTATTATTATGTTTATTTTTTAAATTGATGTTCTTAATTATGAAATTAGTAAAATCATATTACATGTGTTTGGAAGACAGGAAGGAAAGTATACATCTAAGTCCCGGCAGCCTGATATAGCCACCTTAACCATTCTACTACATTTCTTTTTAGTTATCTCCTATGCATCTGATTTCCAAAGCTATAATTCTGGTGTGTAAAATAATTGTGTATTTTTACTTGGTATTGAGTAATTATCTGTCATTATCAATATATTATGGTTGTTTAGGTATTGTTTGTTGAATGTATGAGTTTTATATGAATTTTTCCATTGTTGCTGTAATTGTAAATTTTAACATCTGTGTAATAGTCCATGAAATACATATGCATAATTGATTGAACCATTTCTCCATCATTGGACGTTGTGTAGTTTTTTTTTTTTTTTTAAAGATTTTTATTTATTTATTAGTTAGAGAGAGAGAGAGCGAGCACAGGTAGACAGAGCAGCAGGCAGAGGCAGAGGGAGAAGCAGGCTCTCTGCCCAGCAAGGAGCCCGATGTGGGACTCAATCCCAGGACGCTGGGATCATGACCTGAGCCGAAGGCAGCTGCTTAACCAACTGAGCCACCCAGGCGTCCCGTGTAGGTTTTTTAATCAGTTTTATCCTAAAGTAATACTGCTGCACTTACCATTTTCATGAGTAGAACTAACCTTCCCTGCTTAGTCTGACTTACTTCTGCAAGCTGGTCTTGTAGAAATAGGTGTACTCGGTCTAGGGGTAGGAATATATGTATGGTCCTTGATACATGCTGCCTTTCAAAAGGTTTATGCCAATTCAGTGTTATGAATGACAAATGGAAGTGGTTTCATCTTTAAGAGTTTTGTTTCTGTGACTTCTGTTTTCTTGTCCTGGGTTTCTTTCAGATTCTTGTCTTCTACTTTTTACGATGTCTCCTGGCTTTTGTGAGCTGTATCTGTGAACTTTACTTTTACAAGTGAGTATAAAACTTTGCTGCTAAAAGTGCTATGATGGAAGCCTAATATAGCATAAGATTTTTTTTCTGATCATAAGCAGTGTTTGTAATAGAAAACAATTCTGCCTAGCTCCTAATACTGTATTTGAGGTAGGACTTAAGGGGTGCCTGGGTGACTCAGTTGTTAAGCGTCTGCCTTTGGCTTGGGCCCTGGTCCGAGGGTCCTGGGATTGAGCCCCGTATTGGGCTCCCTGCTCAGCAGGAAACCTGCTTCTCCTTCTCTGATTCCCCCTGCTTGTGTTCCCTATCTGGCTGTGTCTCTCTGTCAAATAAATAAAAAAATCTTTAAAAATATTTAAAAAAGTAGGACTGAAAATTTTTTTCTTGCTTTGACATATAATTGAAATAATACTGTGAATTTAAGATACACAGCATGGTTATTTGGTAAATGTATATGTCATGAAGTACCACAGTAAGGTTAGTTAACACATCCATCACTTCCCACTTTGTGTGTGGCGAGAACATTTTAAGATTTACTCTCCTAGCAACTTCCAAGTACATTAATGTTGTATTGTTAACTATAGTTACCATGCCTTATACTGGATCCCCCAGAATTTACTCATCTTCTAACTGGAAGTTTGTATGCTTTGGCCACCATCTCCTAATCTTCTGTCTCCTCCCTACCCTCTGCTTCCCCAGCCCCTGGCAACCACCGTTCTATTCTGTTTCCACAAGGTTGGCTTTTTTTAGGTTCCACATGTGAGATCATACAGGATTTGTCTTTCACTGTCTGACATTTCACTTAGCATAATGCCCTCAAGGTCCATCCACATGTTGCAAGTGGTAGGATTTCCTTCTTAAGTTTATGACTGAATAATATTCTGTTGTACATGTATACCACATTTTCTTTATCCGCTCATTCATAGGTAGACATTTAGGTTGTTTCTGTGTCTTGGCTATTATGAACAGTACTGCAGTAAACATGGGCCTATAGTTATCCCTTTGAGATCGTGATTTCATGTCCTTTGGACATACCCTGAAGTAGGATTGCTGGATTATATGGTAATTGTATTTTTAATTTGTTGAGGAAAGAAATGGGACTTGGTATTTGAAACACTGTTAGAAGGGAAAACATGTAATTATCACTTTCTTTCCTGAGGTGCGTAAGTTCCATATCTTCATATAAAGTTAGGTTAATACATGGGTAACTGGTGTTTCATTTAGTAGGATTTAGTAGAGCCTTATTTTTGGTTGCAAAATACAGAATCATGATTTACCTCTTCCCCTTGAGCTTAGATGATAGGAAATTATTCCCATTGTGGGACTGACTGCTCTTTTTTTTTTTTTTTTTTTTTTTTAAGATTTTATTTATTTATTAGTTGGAGAGAGAGGCAGGCAGAGGCAGAGGGAGAAGCAGGCTCCCTGCCAAGCAAGGAGCCCGATGTGAGACTTGATCCCAGGACGCTGGGATCATGACCTGAGCCAAAGGCAGCCGCTTAACCAACTGAGCCACCCAGGCGTCCCGGGACTGACTGCTCTTACTTGCACCCAGTACATTGTCTTTTACCAAGTACCTCTCGGCTAATTGAATATTAGTGGAAGTAGTAAGCATTTAAGTGTTGCGGTAATAAAAGCCACTTTTTTTTTTTTTTACATGCAACCTAACATTTTAATAATGTTTTAAAAGGTTCTTAGACATAATTATTATTCTTAAAAATGTCCCCACTAGAAAACAGTTAAAAATGTCAGACACAAATTCTTTGACCTTGACTCTGGGTGGCACAGAGAAGGAAGCAAGCTAGTGCTGTCTTTAAGGATTGTAACCATACATTGGTCTTCATATTGGTTCAGGACTGAATAAACATCACCTTGCATGATCCCCTGAAATCCCAAGTTGAATTTATTTAAATTGTTCTGGGTTGGTAGTGCCCATAGGCATCTTGCAAAAGCAAAAGGGGAAGTTTCTCCAGAGAAATGGATCTTTAATCCAGGTGTCAAAGAATTACTACAAATAAAGTTCTAGTGAACAATAAATTATAATAAAAATCTCAAAACAATCACAAAGTACAGAAGAGAACAAGTTCTCATACATGAGAACCAACAGCAATAACAACAAAAAGCTGACCTGCAAGACTTCATTGGTTAGGAATTACTGAAATAAGAACATAAATATTTGACATTTCTAAATAAAAGAATTGAAAACATGAATAAGAAACAAACTAAATAATCCATAGAGTGAAAAGGAAGTTAGAGAATGGAAGGAAATATTTACAAACGACAATCTGAAAAGAGGTTCAATTCCAAAATATATAAGGAACTCCTATAACTCAATAGCAAAAAAACCCCATTAATCTGATAAAAATGGACTAAGAACTTTTTTTTAAAGTTCTTAGAACTTTAAGAACATTTTTTTTAAAGATGCTATACACTTAGCCAGTGGGTATTTGAAAAGATCTACAGTGTCACTATCTGAAGGAAATGCATATCAAAACCACAGTGAGCTATAACTTTATACTTGTTAGAATGGCTCTTCTAAAAAACCCCCCAAACCAAAAATTGGTGTTGGCAAGGGTGTAGGATTGGAACCTTTGTGCCCTCTTGGTGAATGCCAAATGGTATAGTCACTGTGGAAAACTGTATGGAGGTTACTCAAAAAAACTAAAAATAGAACTACCATATGACCCAGCAATCCAACTTCTGGGTATTAATCTAGGAGAATCGAAACAGGATCTTGAAGAGGTATCTGCACTTCCATGTTCTTTGTAGCATTTTTCAGTAACCAAGATTGGAAACAACTTCAGTGTCCATTGACTGATAAATGGGGAAAATGTGTCCATTGACTGATAAATGGGGGAAAATGCATAGAAGTCTTGAAAAAAAAAGGAAATCCTGCAGTGTGTGACAACATGCATGAACCTTGAGGATGTTGTGCTAAGTGAGCCACCCAGTTACAGATGGACAACCATCACTGATTCTACCTATGGGATTCTAAAATAGACTTGTGGAAGCAAAGCACAGGTTGGTGATTGTCAGGGGCTGGGTAGAGGGGGAAATGGGAAGTTGCTAATCAGTGGGTATAAAATTTCAGTTGTGTTAGATGAGTAAGTCTAGAGAGTTGTACGACATTGTGCAGATGACAGTACTGTATCGTATGCTTAAAAATCTGTTAAGGTAGACCCCCCAATTACCTGTTCTTACCACAGAACAATAAAGAAGAGAAAAGAAAAAAAAGGAATGAGACTATGAAGATAACCCAGCAGATCTGAAAAAGAACCACACAGAACTTCTAGAGATGAAAGCAGAATTGATATTTAACATGCAGTGGTTAATTTGAATGGCTAGACACTAACAGACTAGAAGATTGACCTGAAGAGCTCAGTGGGAATGAAGTACAGAGTGACAGAAAGGAAATAGAAGGGAACTGTAAGGGAAATATAAAGATATTAAATGTGTATTGACAGATTCAGTCAGATTCTAGGAGATAATAGAGTGGGGAGAGACAGTATTTAGGGAAGTAATACCTAAGAATTTCCACAACTGATGAAAAAAAAAAGATGCTAATTCATAGTCAGAAAGCCTAACATATCCTGAGCTGGATAAAGAATTAGTGAACCACGTAGAACACCAAGGGCAAAGAAGATCTTAAAATTTGACAGAACTAATAGAATACCTACAAAGGGATGTTATATTGACAGAAGCCTTCTCAAAAGCTAGAAGATGAAAAAAAAATCTTCAAAGTACTCTGAGAAAATGATTGTCATCCTAAAATTGTGTACTCAGCTAAGACGTCTTTTAAGACCAGGAGCTTAGTAAGGCTTTTCAGACAAAAAAAGAGAGAGAGAGAGAGAGAGAGAGAGAGAAACCAAATAAAAAGGGAATTTGCCATTAACAGATCCTCCCTAAACAAACTTACAAAGGATATATTTAGGTAGAAGCAAAATTCAGAAAGCAGCTCTGAGATGTGCTGAGGAACCTGAGCCAGCCGACAGTTAACCCAGGGGAATATCTGCACAAATGTGGACTAAATGAAGCGGTAATCATTCCTGAGAATGTTAACGGAGTTAAAAACCTCCAAGAATGAAGTAGAGAAGACTGTTGTTCCTTGGGTTTGAGAAATGTGGACTTAGACAATTGCTTATTAACCCTTCATGTGTCTCCTCACCTTTTTGTCTCTTAACTACTATTCATTGAGCAATTCTGTTCCAGATAGTCTTCTGAGCACTGTCCTCATGCACTGTCCATGACTGTTCCATGCACTGTCCTTACAGAAGTGTGACAAAGTAGGCATTCTCACTATCCTCACTTGACAGGTGAGGAATCTGACACAGGGATTTTGTCACCAGACCAGGGTACTGCTGCTAGTAAGTGGCGGAGCCCAAATTTGAGCCTGTGCCCTTCTGAATCTGAGGCCTCTTACTTTTCCATTACATGGTGCTGTTTTCCTGTTGATAGGGTACATGATCTTAGCACGGAAAAGATAACATATCCTCTTAGGTCGAGTTTTTCTTCTGCTTGAAGAATAAGCATGTTTGGGTTTGTTTTGCACACAGAATTGCTAGCAAACCTGTCCAGGCAGGCTTGTGTTTGACTTTAGATCTTGAGTGTTCTCTGCCATGGGGGCATGTTTTTTCCTTTGGTTTGAAATGTCTGTCCTTAAGGTTGACTATGCTGATGGTCTTTGCCTTTCTTCTAGGGCTGTGTGCAAGAAGTTTGGGCTGCATGTGAGTCGAATGATGCTGGCGTTCTTGGTTCTTAGCACTGGCATGTTTTGCTCCTCATCAGGTAAGTAAAACGGCAGGTGAGGTCATAACAGGAACACTGAACTTTCGCAGTCTCATTGAAAGGAAGAACTTGTGTAGGCATAGATTATGTTTAGATAGAATATCAGTAATTTGCAGAGCACCGTTACCTGCATGATCTTCATCAATTCTTACAGCAATTTTGTGTTAGGGGTAAGACCAATACTTTCTCATTTTTGCAGATGAGGACATGGAAATTGAGAAAAGTGAAATGACTTATTAGGAGTCAGAGAACTCCTAAGCAGTAGAGCTTTCTATTATACTACTGTATTTAAAAAAATTTTTTAAGACTTTATTTATTTGAGAGGCAGGCTGGGGGTGGGGAAGAAGCAGGTTCCCCGCCGAGCAGAGAACCTGATGTGGGGCTGGATCCCAGGACCCTGAGATCATGACCTGAGCTGAAGGCAGATGCTTTAACCCACTGAACCACCCAGGCATCCCTGTATTTTTTTTTTTTTTTTAATCAGACTGAAAGACATCAGCACCTTCTGCCTTTTCTTGCTGTTAGGGGAAGAAAAACAATTTTGTTATTTTGCTCTTTTTTTTTTTTTAAGTCTAAAAACCCTGTTCTTTGTGGTTCTTCTTTCTGCCCATTATTTGCAATATGTTCTATAAAGGTATGCATCCTCTGGGCCTTTTTTTTTTTTTTTTAATAGTATCCTTAAAGAGAATTAGAACACAACCTTACAGTGGTGACTTGCAAGCCATGCTGCTGTTACATATTTCTGTTCTCTGAGCCATGGTAGCCTGCTGCCAAAAGGTAGCCTGTTTCTACTTCTCCGGAAAAATTAAGCTATTAGATTAGATATAATTATCTCAATTTAAATTTCTGTTTGTGTGTACCAGAATCTAATATACACACAAAATATACACAAGAATCGTACCTAGCACAAAAGTGTACGTTTAACTTCGTTGACTGTATCAAAATCTGTGTGGTTGTGCAGAGACCTTATGAGAGTCACGGTCCTCAGGGAGACCATGCTCTCCCTTCTAGGCCAGCAGAGACCTCCGATTCCTCTGCTCCCTTGTCCTCTGCATTGGCGGCTATAACTGACAGCTTTGCAGAGCATCAGTATTATAGAGCATTTATCTGTGAAGCTTTTACCTCCTGTTTTTTTTGGTTACTTTGCTACTTCTAAAGTGATTTTTTTTTTTAAGATTTTATTTATTTAACAGTTAGAGATCACAACTAGGCAGAGAGGCAGGCAGAGAGAGAGGGAGGAGGAAGTAGGCTCCCCGCTGAGCGGAGAGCCCAATGTGGGGCTTGATCCCAGGACCCTGGGATCATGACCCGAGCCGAAGGCAGAGGCTTTAACCCACTGAGCCACCCAGGTGCCCCTCCTAAAGTGATTCTTACAAGAGGGTGATACTCAGGAGTACCTTTAGCTTTGTCATCTCAGCCGAGAATGAGAAGGCACAGAGAAATTCAAGGTACCCTTTGATACACAGCCTCTAAAGCCTTTCCTGAGTTTGGGAGATCCTATGGCCTGATTGTGCTGCTGGTCCCGTGCCACTCTTTCTTCCCTAGTGCTCTAGGCAAGGTCGGCTTGTGCAGCCTGGAGATGCAGATCTGCATTTTTGTATAGAATTGTTAGAAACACTGATTACATGTTACTGTCGCGGAGACCCTGAAAGCACTCAGCCTCTGCTGTTTACTATAACAGAGTGATGCTAGACAGAAGTAACTAAGGGACTTCTACAGCCCTATCTATGCCTGTTGATGCAGGATGCAAAGCGGCGTTGCCATCCAATATTTGGCCCTTGAGAAGGCTTCCCAGAATTCCTAGGGGGTAAAGGTTAGTGCCAGGACAGTCTCAGAAAACTATCAGAAGATAAACTGCTTCAGAAATAGTCGGCAATGGCTCTAAGTTTCTTGCAGCATATTCCCTGTCTAGAAATATAACCTGGAATTCTCTAAGTTTTGGACTTACGGTACAGGCCAGGAGAGGAATGGTGTGCTTAGCATCATTTAACTAGAGATATGTTGGTACTGTAAAAAAACAAGAGTGAGAAAATAAAAATCATTGAACTTCATTTTTTTTTTTTTAAGGAGTATGACTTTACTGCATAATTCTAGTATATTGTTTCTCAAAATATGTTCCTGGTTATTTTGTAATGTGGGTAAATTTTTAGTAATACCTAATAAATCTCAAACTCATCCCCCTCCCCCCTCTTTGTGTTCCCCATTTCTTCCCTTTTGCAGCATTCCTTCCTAGCAGCTTCTGTATGTACACCACGTTGGTAGCCGTGACTGGCTGGTATATGGACAAGACTTCAGTTGCTGTGCTTGGAGTAGCCGCTGGGGCTATCTTGGGCTGGCCGTTCAGTGCTGCTCTTGGGTAAGGGACCAACACAGTTCATCTTCTTTGTGTCCCTGGGCACATAGTAAATCTCTGTGTTAGCTTATCTCTGTGGTCTCTGCTTATGACCTAAAGTTACAGGAATGAATTGTACTTACAGAGCTTATGGGAAATGGAAGAATATTTCTCTTGGTGCATATTGTTGATTCATTCTAATAAGAATAGTGATTATTAAGCCTCTGTTGTATGTTAGCTGCTGCTAAACCCCTTATGAACTTTATCCCTATGCCTTATAGTAGCTTTGCAGGAAAAATACAATCATGGGAGCTTTATTATTTTATTATTTTTGAAGTATTTAATTTATTTATTAGAGAGCGTGCATGCATGTGTCAGGGGAGGAGCAGAGGAAGAGGGCCAAGCTGACTCTCTACCAGGCTGATCCCAGGACCTTGAGATCAGGACCTGAGCGAAATCAAGAGTCAGTCACCTAACCAGCTGAGCCACCCAGGCTCCCCAGTCATTAGTGCTTTATAAATGAGAAAAGAGAGAGTCTAAGAGGGTAATTTGCCTTTAAGATTCTGTTTGCTGGGGTGCCTGGGTGGCTCAGTCCATTAATCAACTGACTCCTAATTTCAGCTCAGATTGTGATCTCACGGTGGTGAGACTGAGCCCTGCGTTGGGCTCTGTGCTCAGTGTGGAGTTGGCTTGAGATACTCTTTTCCCTCTGGACCCAGGCCTCCCTGTCCCTGTCGCTGGTGTGTTGTGCATACTGCACCACTCTGTGCTGTGTGTTTCCCACTCACCAGGCCTAAAACTGGACTACCCTGCTATCTCCAGTTCTTGTCTCAGCAGCTCTTTTCCCAAGGGCTGTAGTATTTCTCACTCCTCCTGTATTCCTTGTTCCCCCTACCTCTGCTCTAGTCTGCACTGCCTTCACTTCTTGCCTACCCCTCTAGTAATTCAGAAAAATACTGTACTTTGATGTTAAGGTCATTATAGTACAGTTGCCCCTTAAACAACATGGGGCCGCTGACAGCCTGTGCTGTTGAAAAACCTGAATGTCACTTTTGACTCCCCGGGAATTTGACAATAGCCTGTTGTTGACAGAGCCTTACCGGTAACTTAGTCCATTCACATGTATTTTGTATGTTGTATGTATTATATATTCTTACAATAAAGTAAGCTAGAGAGAAGAAAATGTTACTATGAAAATAAAGAAGAGAAGATACATTTATAGTACTGTACTATATTTATTAAAAAACCCCATATATATGTTAACCCACACAGTTTAAACCTGTGTTGTTCAAAAGTCACCTGTAGTAGTATATTTTTATTATTAAAAAAGTTCCAGTTTGGGGGCACCTGGGTGGCTCAGTGGGTTAAAGCCTCTGCCTTCGGCTCGGGTCATGATCCCAGGGTCCTGGGATGGAGCCCCACATCGGGCTCTCTGCTCAGCAGGGAGCCTGCTTCCTCCTCTCTCTCTGCCTGCTTCTCTGTGATCTCTGTCTGTCAAATAGATAAATAAAATCTTTAAAAAAAAAAGTTCCAGTTTGTATGAGATGAAAAGAATTCTTAATTCTCTTTTCTCCAGGCTAGTCTTCAAAGATAGTCACTAATACTTTTGTATATATCTTTCCAGAAATTGTCCCTCTGTGTGTAAATGCACACGCATGTATATGTGCATACATATCATAAATTCTTAAATAGAATCATCTTGTAACTATATATATCTTTTTTTCCTAAGATTTTATTTATTTATTGGACAGAGAGAGATACAGTGAGAGAGGGACACAAGCAGGGGGAGTGGGAGAGGGAGAAGCAGGCTCCTCGCTGAGCAGGGAGCCCAATATGGGGCTCTGTCCTAGGCCCCTGGGGTTATGACCCGAGCTGAAGGCAGATGCTTAACAACTGAGCCACCCAGGTGCCCACCCAGGTGCAATGTTAGCAAATGCTGTTTTAGCATATAGGGAGATTATTCTCGATATATTGTTGAAATAATCTCAGAATGACTTTTTTGTGTTGTATTATTTAACAGTTTGTTTATAATATGTATCTATAAAGTCTTTATGCCCTTAATTTAGCCGTTGTACTACTATGTATGTAAAACTGAAATGGGATGGGAACCCTACTCTGCCCCAACCTTTAAACAATTATTTTTTTAAATAATTTTTAAATTTAAAAAAAATGTTTTAAACAATTTTTAAAAATAGCACCTGGTTGGATTAGCCGGTTGAGCGTACGACTCTTCACTCAGGTCATGATCCCAGGGTGCTGAGATGGAGCCCAGCATTGGGATCTGCAGGGGCCTGGAACCTCCTTAAGATTCTCTCTTTTGGGGCACCTGGGTGGCTCAGTGGGTTGAGCCTCTGCCTTCGGCTCAGGTTATGATTTTGAGGTCCTGAGATCAAGGCCTGCATTGGGCTCTCTGCTCGGCGGGGAGCCTGCTTCTCCCTCTCTCTGCCTGCCTCACTGCCTGCTTGTGATCTCTCTCTCTCTCTGTCAAAAAATAAATAAGATCTTTAAAAAAAAAAAGATTCTCTCTCTCAGGGCGCCTGGGTGGCCCAGTGGGTTAAGCCTCTGCCTTCGGCTCAGGTCATGATCTCAGGGTCCTGGGATCAAGCCCCGAATTGGGCTCTCTGCTCATCAGGGAGCCTGCTTCCCCCTCTCTCTCTGCCTGTCTCTCTGCCTACTTGTGATCTCTCTTCTGTCAAATAAGATAAATCTTAAAAAAAAAAAAAAAAAAAAAGATTCTCTCTCTCCCCCTTCCTGCCGCATTCTCTTTCTCTTGTAGGCCTGTTGAGAGGATTAAGATATGTAAATGAGTTTACAATTCTGGCACATCATCAACACGCAGTAAATGTCAGTGTTGCAAAGCACCACATGTCCTGCAGTTTATTTACAGGAATGTCCCATCCTGGTGTCACATAGGGCTGTCAGACACCTGAGGTCCTGATGGAGGCAGATTTCTCACTCAGATAAAGGCATCTGAGAATGCCATACTGATTGATCACCAGCCACTAATTTTATCTCTTCAGGAGGGCCAAGGATGTCCTACTTTCAAGTCATCCTGGGGTTGCCTTTGTCAAAAGCCCATAGCTGTCCCCTCTGCACATGTCTGGCAGCTCAGCTGGGGTACTCCCACCAGAGCAGAGGCCACAGGGGGAAAACTATATATCTTCTGTGTACATAGACTTAGATCATTCTTTGGGTTGCATAGCATTCCATTATCTGACCATAATTTAGCCATTGCCTTGTTGGTAGATATGTAGTTTTCTGTTTTTTTGCTATGATGTACAATGCTTCAGTGAACATATTTTTACATATGTCTATACATTTATGGAAATTTATTTATGGGATAAATTTTTAGGAGAGTTAAATGTATTCTAGAGGATAAGTATTCTAAATATTCTTAATTGTGCTTTCAAGGCTGGTTTCCCCACCACCAGTCTTCTGTTTTGCATATCATCAAAATATTAAAGATTTTGTGTGAGGCCCTCTTCTATCTTTTCTCCTATCTTTTAGTCATCTTGATGATTCCCATATCTTAAATCTGGTCCAGTCATCTCATATATATTAGATTCCTCCTTTTCTATAGCTAAACATTTATAAAACTGAGCTCATTATCTTCTCTCTATATCTGTTCTTTTACCTATGTTTCTGTCCCAATAAATGGTACTACCATCTATTCAGTGCTGAACCAGGAACCTGAAAATTATCTGTGACTCATCTCTTTCCTATGTCCTATTTATTGGACCTCCTGAATATCTTGACTCTGACTACTCTCTTCACCTCTGCTCCTGGATTACCATATAGCCTGCTAAATAATCCTCCCATCTCTAGGCTTAATCTCTGTAAATCTGCTCTCCATAATCAAACTAGACTTACCGCCCTGAAATGCAAATATGACTATATCACTCCCTGTTTTGTTTTAAACTCTACAGTAGCTTCCCCATTCCTCTGTGTCACAGAGCCTGGCAACATGTCACCTGTGGGCCCAGTCCAGTTGGTCTTGTTTTGTACAGCCCAAGAACTAAGAAGTTGTCGCATTATAAAGGGTTGTTAACAAAACACACACACACACACACAAACACACACAAAACTGACAAACACACACAGGATATGCAGCAGAGACCATATGTGGCCTGTAAAGCCTAAAAGCCTAAAATACATACTGTTAGGTCCTTTATTTGTTTATTTTTAAAGATTTTATTTATTTAGCAGAGAGTGAGAGAGCACAAGCAGGCAGAGCAGCAGAGGGAGAGGGAGAAACAGGCTCCCCACTGAGCAGAGAGCCCGATGCAGGGCTCAATCCCAGGACCCTGGGATCATGACCCGTGCCGAAGGCAGTTGCTAAACCAACTGAGCCACCCAGATGCCCCCATTAGGTCCTGTAAATAAGTTTGAACCCCTGTACTATGGGTCCAGATTCTAACATGACCCACAAAGTCCTGATTTTCCCTCCTTTTTTTACCTCTCCAACCTTTTTTTGTCAGTTCCTCTGTTTCTTTTACTCTGCACCATTGGCAATGAACTTTGTGAGTTCTCCTCTGGGTGGCACGTTTTGATTGGTCTACCTTTAGCTGAGATAAGGGATTTCAGGATGGCTATCAGTTGACAGTCATTTATTGAATACTTAGTGTTAGGCACTACTGACACTTTGACAAAGAAGACACTTAGGTTCCTGCACTTCTGGAGCTTACGTTTTAGTAGGAAAGACAGACATTGAACAAGTAATTAAAAGTATGACTCACTGAAGGAGAAGTAGAGATGCCATGGAAATGTAACTAATTGGGTGAAAAAAAAATGAAAATACAAATGATAATGCAAAATTTTGATAATAGAATGTGAAAGTTCATATCACAGAAGAAATACCTTGTGATAGCACATGGCATTGCTAAATAAAGGACAGAGATGGTAATGCCATGTGAATTCAGAGATGGGAGACATTGGTTCTGCAGGGGGTCAAGAGCAAAGCCTATAGTTGACATTTGGGTAAGTTCTGTAGGAAGAGGTTGGTGTGGGGAGGGAATTCCTTGTGACTGGAACTAAGTGATTCCGACTAGTGTTCTAGATTTGGAGGTCATGGATGGATATGAAGGTGACTACGCAAGAGTGCAAGTACCTACTGAGAAAATGAGTGTAGAAAAAGAAGAGTAGAAGTTTGCTTCTGGGACCCAGGACCATGGTAGGGCACAAAAAAGACATCTAGAAAGGAGCACTTGGGAAGAGGCCAGGAAAGAACAGGAGCCAGGAAACCAAGAGGAAGAAGCAGATGCTTTGTGTCAAGTGCTGCAGAAAGACCAAGGGAGGTGAAGGTTGTGAAGTTATTGGATCTGGCGAAGAGGAGATTCTTGTTGACTTTAAGTCCATTGCATGAGCTTGAAGCCAGGCCTTCAGGAAGAAATGGTGAAGGCAACATACATACACCACTTGCTTGAAGAATTTAAGTGAAAGGGATAAGCACAAATAGTGTTAGAAGGAGACCTAGCAGAACTGACAAATCAAAATATGTAATATTATTAAAATCTTTATAAATCATGGAAAAGACGAGCATTCATTTGGCTGGGTGGGTATAGGACCAAAGGGCACATTCACTTAATGTATTATGAATTAATAATATTGTTACACTGTATTGTTGAGAAGACATCCTGTCCTCCATCAGCTTTCTTCCCTCACTATTAACTGCTAGAGACATATTTTCCCCCGTTCAGCATGAGGTATGTGTGAATCTGACTTGTTTGAGTCTACATTCGAAGTGTTTTATTTAATTCCCTATTTCATTTCTCTGTTAAATAGTTTACCCATTGCCTTTGATTTGCTGGTCATGAAACACAGGTGGAAGAGTTTCTTTCATTGGTCTCTGGTGGCCCTAATACTCTTTCTGGTGAGTTTTATTTTTTGTTTTATTTTAAAGTTGTAATGAAAGCATATTGATAGGAAAGAGAATATGAGAAATTCATTCTGTTTCTCATTTTGAAGTTTATCCTGTTAGCATTGGGAGCATGTTTCCAGAAGAAAACCCTGCAATTGGTATCTATTTTCTGCTCTGTCTTAGGTGCCTGTGGTGGTCATTGATAGCTACTACTATGGGAAGCTGGTGGTTGCACCAGTAAACATCATCTTGTATAATGTCTTTACTCCTCATGGACCTGATCTTTATGGTAAGGCTTTAGGGAACTTGGGGAAGAGGAAGAGAGCTTCCTTTGCCTGAGCTTTGAAATTTCAGCTCAGTTGCTTTATTTCCTCAAATACAGCATTTCTTTGCTGATAATCTTAAAAGTAAATGACGTTCTGATATAGCACAGTGATAAGTAGCCACTAATTATTTCTTCTTGATTAATGTGATTTTTTTCTTTCAAGATTTGAGAGAGAGAGAGAGAGCAAGCGCGCACAAGTGAGTGTGGGGAGGGGCAGTAGGAGAGGGAGAGCAAAATCTTAGACTCCTTGCTGAGTGCAGAGCCAGATGCTGGACTTGATCTCAAGATCCTGAGATCATGACCTGAGCTGAAACTGAGAGTTGGACACTTAACTGACTGAGCCCCTTGATTAATGTGATTTCTGTTAGTCCTGCTGTCATTCTCAGTATGCCATGGCTCTTGATGTTACTTTTTTGAATAAAAAGTTACCTTTTTTCTGTTCTCATTAGAAAGCCAATATGATAGCCAAAATAGGAAAATAAAAACATTCATAATCCCATTATCTCCAGATAAACAAGCTGTTGTTTACACCTTGGAGTATATTCCTCCAGAGGTTTTGTGGACATGGACACATTTGGTATTACTTGTTCTTTTTAAAATTTGCATTCAGTATCAGGCATAAGGGGAGAAAGTTTGGGAAATGTGTAGACCAAGCAGAGCAAGTGGTAGAGTGAGCATGAGAGGGTGGATAGTTTGGCCAGTTTAGGGTTGAGAGGAAAGAAGTGGGATGCATTTAGTTTGGGGAAGGCAATCGCCATTTTACCTCCACCCCCCACACCCTCACCTTATCTCAGCCAGCCCTGAGCCCGTGTTATTTGGCCCCCGAGGGCATTTGAGTTAGTGACAGTTACAGAGGGATGACCTAGAGATCTTCCTGGTCAGATCTGCCATTTTATGAGACTGTTTTCTCATTAAAACAAGTCGTTTCTCTTGCATTAATTTTCAGAAGGTCTTGAAGCATTTTGTGCATGTGATCATCTTGGGGCTCTGCTGTGAAGCAGGTTAATATTACCTCTGTGTCTTACCCGTTTAAGCCATGCCCATCACTTTTCTGTGCCACTTTGCCAACAGAACCAAGAGATTGGATGAGTAGATTTAAAGTAAGCATATGAGTGAGATTTAATTGGGCCTGTTGGGATTTGTGGAGTATGTTATTGTAGAGGGCAGTAGGTAATAGGTCAAAATCATGTTTTGTTTTGTTTTTTTTTTATTTTTTTTTTTTAAGATTTTATTTGTTTATTAGTTAGAAAGAGAGCGAGCACAGGCAGACAGAGAGGCAGGCAGAGGCAGAGGCAGGCTCCCTGCCGAGCAAGGAGCCCGATGTAGGACTCGATCCCAGGACGCTGGGATCATGACCTGAGCCGAAGGCAGCCGCTTAACCAACTGAGCCACCCAGGTGTCCCTCAAAATCATGTTTTGTTCCATGACTTGAATTCACAAACTGCCTTGTTTAGAGAATAATTGCTAGGTAAAGGAATTTTAATTTTTTTTAAAAGTTTAAGAAATTTCTACACTCCACATGGGGGTCCAACTCACAACCCTGACATCAGGAGTCACACCCTTCTCTGACTGAGTCAGCCAGGAGCTCCCTAAGTGAAGGAATTTTAAAAAGTGTTACATAAAACTAATGAATCGTTGAACATTATATCAAAAACTAATGATGAACTATATGTTGGCTAACGGAACATAATACAAAAATAAAAAAATAATAAAATAAAATAATGAAAATAATTAAAAAAATAATAAAAATGCTCCTTTAAGGACTGACTCAAGATCCCCAAGGGTGTGAGGAAGAGCTGCAATTTTAAGCTTTTGCCTCTAGATGTCTCCCTTTAGCTACAGACAGTGTATGTTTTTTAATTGCTCCTTGTTTTAGTTGCCTTGTAAAATTTTATTTGGTTCTACAAGTCAATAGAAGGAAGACTCCCCTCTTAGACCCAGATTGCACATTAGAAGTTGATTTACTGGAATCTGTTGGACGCATAACATCCATTATAAATGGGTGAATAAATGATGTTAATTTCAGCTTAATTTTGGGAAACTGTCTTTACCTTTTAAACAAGTTATTACATATTGCTATTTTGATTGATCATTTATAAAACTCTGAGACTATATGAAAGCAATTGCTAAGATAGATGAGGTTTATAAATCTAGTAATCTGCAGGTTGGCTGGGAGAGCAGAAAAGACAGAATAAATTCTGATTTATGTTTCTGCTTTAACAGTGGCTGGGTTGGGGATCTTTGTTTTGGGATCCAGCCGAAAAGTGGCCAGTTTTTTCTTGGATGTTGGCATCTGCCATTCATTTTGTCCAGTGTTTGCCTGGGAGGAGTGCCTGGAGCTCTGTTCTGCCTGCTTTGATGAACTTGGGAGCGCTTCAGTTCAGATGTTGTTATTTTGAATGTGCAGGAAGTGATCACTTTCCTGGTGATGGAAAAAGCCCTGTTGGGACAGAAGGCATTGTCATACTGGGCATCAGCAGGACTGATGCCATGCTGTAGTCACAGACTTGAGAGGGTTATACCTTGATGGAGAATTTTTGTGCTTTTATGTCATCTTTGAACTTGACAGTTTTGGGGCAGGGTTGATTTCCATTCTTTTATTTATTTATTTTTTTAAGGATTATATTTATTTATTTGTCAGAGAGAGAGGGAGCGAGCACAGGCAGACAGAGTGGCAGGCAGAGGCAGAGGGAGAAGCAGGCTTCCTGCCGAGCAAGGAGCCTGATGTGGGACTCGATCCCAGGACGCTGGGATCATGACCTGAGCCGAAGGCAGCCGCTTAACCAACTGAGCCACCCAGGCGTCCCGATTTCCATTCTTTAAATGAGTAACTCCTTCTGCAGAGAAAATACTTCCTCCATCTTAGAAGTAAGTGTTGTTTGTGTATTCTAGGTCCTCAATAAATGTTTGTCATGGTAAATAGATGGATGAACGAATTTGGGAGTATCCATCAGATTATATTATGCACTGATCGCTCTTCTGTCCTACAGCTGTTTTGGTTAGACCTGTTGTGGTGTATTAGGTCAGGATTTTTTTGACACCAAATAAACACAATAAAAACAATAGGGGTAAATGTACTTTTTAAAGCAGAGTACTTTATAATTGTCACCTAACTGATCATGGGTGAGTCCATTCAGTAAATATGAAAGACTGAATTTTTATTTATTTTATTTTATTTTTTTAAAAAGATTTTATTTATTTGACAGACAGAGATCACAAGTAGGCAGAGAGGCAGGCAGAGAGAGAGAGGGAAGCAGGCTCCATGCTGAGCAGAGAGCCGGATGCAGGGCTTGATCCCAGGACCCTGAGATCATGACCTGAGCTGAAGGCAGAGGCTTAACCCACTGAGCCACCCAGGTGCCCCAAGACTGAGTTTTTATTTTCATTTATTTATTTATTTTTAAAAGATTTTATTAATTTATTTGTCAGAGAGAGAGGGAGAGAGAGTGAACGAGCACAGGCAGACAGAGTGGCAGGCAGAGGCAGAGGGAGAAGCAGGCTCCCCGCCAAGCAAGGAGCCTGATGTGGGACTCGATCCCAGGACGCTGGGATCATGACCTGAGCCAAAGGCAGCTGCTTAACTAACTGAGCCACCCAGGTGTCCCAAGACTGAGTTTTTAATAAATACTTTGATGCTGCACAGTTGTTACACAGTGAGATAGCCTATCTTTTGTCATGGAAACTCTAGCTCTTTCACTTTGCCTACATGTTTGGCACTACTTAGCATTATTTTGACTATTTTGGAAAACTTCCTGCTCCAAGTACTTCATTAGCTATGGTAGGCACGTTTCTTATCTGGAAATTACAAATGCATCGTGTTGATAGTTTCTGCCTTCGTGTCTGTCTTCTATATGTCAGTCATACTTGAGCAGATAGATAACTGGATTTCAGCTAAAGAAACATTGAATAAATTGCCTTTGAGCATTTGTATCCTCATGGAATTTGCTGTCCAATAAGGCTGCCGTCACAAGAATAGGTAATTACAGTCCAATGTATTATGTGCTATAGTAGAAAAATGGGGAATCCTAGGAGCAGGTCCATCTGGTGGTGCATGAAGACTTCTCAGAGGTGGTGGTCCTTGAGCTGAGTCTGGAAGGGAGAGTAAAAGTTTAGTGAGTAGATGCTAGAGGAGTGTATTTCAGACGACTGCAGCAGTGTCCAGTGTAGGTACTGCTGAGACAAAAAAAAAAAAAAATCATTGAACATTGGATTCTTTTTTTAAAAAAAGTAAAACTAGTTTTACAGTGTTGGCTGATCTTAGGTAGAAACTACACAGGTGTGAACAAGATAAATTCAGTCTCTCTGTTGTGATTATAATATAAATATTTACTCTGTTGTTCCTGGTTTTCAAAGGGACTTTTTGATACTTTCTTGGCCAGAAAGCATTTATTTATGACACAGTCCAGATCTGAGCTGACTCTTGGGAAGCCGGGATAAAGAAAAGGAGTACATTTTTCACAACTATTAATTATAATAGTTTCTGTTTAGAAAAAAAAAAATGCCTGTTATATACCAGAAATTCTACACAACTGTCTTCTTCCCCTCACAAAATCTCTGAGATAGGCGTTATTTACTTTTACTTGCAGCTGTGGAAACCAAGGTGGGATGGTGGGGGACTTGCACATAATTAATAAGTGGCAGAAATGGGATAAGAGCCCAGGGCTGTCTGACTCCAGAGCCTGTGTTCTTTCCACAGAGAACAACCTCAGCAAAACCCCAGAGTTTGGCAATTGAGATTCTACAGGAGAATAAACTTGCAGAAACAGAGCATGAGTTGGAGGTAGTAGAAGATAAGCTTTGATCTAAAGAAGGGGCAGGAAGTAGCTGTACCTTTGAAGGTCCCGTGCACTTAGGCTCTGAGGATGGTCCAGAGCCTTTGAGAAGCTTCGATGGCATGATGCCACACACACTGGCAGGCTGTTTTTCACAGGATGGGGGCATTGCGCCACCCTTGTCAAAGAAGGAATATTTGGATGAGGTAAAGAATACTTGACATTTAGGAAATTTAGTATAGACATAAAATTGCAAAGTTGAAGGAAAAAACATCCCTTTGGTGTCAAAGATCAAGAGGTGAAATTTCGTGTTGCAAAAAAGAAAGTGACTGGTCATGACACTGATTTTGCTTTTACCCTTGTAACGTTTCAAGTTTGTAGATGTTGAGGTTGATAAGCATTTTTGTGCGGTGAGTAAAGAACGGTGCTCTCTGAGGAGGAGTTCACAGGCCTGGGGGGAGGCGTGGGAGGATAGGTATGAGAAAGGCCCTTCCCTCAGACAGTGCAGGGGGTCTGCTCCAGGATGCCACCTCGCAGCTTAGGACACGATCCCTGCCTCTTCCAGTGTTTTTATTCACACCTGTCAGATTGCTGGATGGAACATTTCTGAAGGCAAAGGCTAATGGCCTTGATGAAAAGACTCATTTTCATCCTTGCAGTGGCAGAGGATGAAGCCCCCGTGAGTCTCTTGAGAGTTGACTGTCAGCCAGAGCTGTCCTAGAGCTTTCATTCTTTTGCTAATTGTTTTTGGTGAACCTTGGTCTTTTTTCCGCTCTTGGTGTTGCAAATTTGACTTTTATAAGATGATTTACTATAATTTAGTTTTTGCAGTTCTATAAAATTATAGGTCTATAAAATGGTTTCCTTTCATCCAATCTGGGGAACGGTAAACATTATCCATTCTTCTTTTAGCCTCTTTGAAGGTTCCCTTTAGCTCATTTGAATGGAAGGACTTGAAGCACTTTCCCTAAAGAGGGAGATGGGTGAGTCATTCCCTGCAGAGACCCTGCTTCCAGCGTTCTTTGACTGCACACTTTGCACCAGTTAAATGCATAGCTTGTCATGCTGACACATTTTTTTCTGCATAGTTCAGCTTTGATACTTTCTGGGAAATAGCATCAGATATCTCCCTGGAAAGAGATAAAAGTTTTTCCTCCTTTCTCTTTTCAGGCAGGTGTCTTATCAAGTAGGGGAGGACACTGGCTGACAGAATTCACTATTTTTGTCCCTTTTTGCCCTTGTTTTTAAGACTCTTGTCTCTTGAACCTTACCCACTCTTGGCTTATCTTCCAGTTTTTACCCTGTTCTTCCAGGAAATAACAGTCTATTATGAAATGTTCATACCCTAGCTGTGAACTTGATCTGTGAGTTCCTAACAGCTAAACATAGTTGAGTTTACCAACTTAATACTTTTGGTTCAGAATCTCAGAGTATAAAAGGATAGTCAGCCCTAGTAGGAGGTATAATAAGTTGTGGTAGAGACAAATATTTGCTGGAAATAAAGTGCTTCCCTGTAAAAACAATATGTATTTGTAAGGCTCAAAGAGAAAGGCTTTTTTTCCCCTTTGATGCTTATTAGCATCTGTAAAAGATGATGTGAAAGGTGACGTCATTTCTCCTAGTCACTGATTTTTCTTCTCAGGGCCAGATTTCCAAAATTTGTTTAGGAGAAAGGCAGGTCAAAGTTGATATGGCTGCCTCCATACTGGTGGTCAGGAGATGATACAAAAAATGACCTTTCTTGGGGCATCTGGATGACTCAGTCGATTAGTGTCCGACTCTTAATCTCGGCTCAGGTCTTGATCTCAGGGTTGTGAGATGGACCCCCACGTCGGGTTCCTTGCTGGGTGTGGAGCCTACTTAAAAAACAAACAAACACCCCCCCCCCCCCCCCGCCACCAGAACTACCTTCCCGAAAACTGGATTCCTAAAGGACTCAATTTAGGAAATGTGTTGTTAAATATTAATTAAAATCCAGAGAACATACATATTTCTATATGAAAATCATCAGTTTTCTGAAACCCAAAAGGTTATTTGTAAGGAATACCAGCTATAAATATGTCTCTAATGAACTCGGCCTGGAACAGGACCTCTGTTCGTGGTCACCATCATTGTATTTAGACAGGAAGGAGTGCGCTTTCCCAAAAGGTGACACACAATTGCAGTTGAGTCTTTCCTCAGGGTACCCCCCCCTTCTCCCCTAAATGCTTCTAGCATTACGGGTTTGGTTTCTAATCTTATTCTGCTGTGCAAGCTGCAAGAATGTCAGGTGTTTCTGACTCTTCCTCTGCCTCCTGATTACCCTTTTAAGCAGTGCTGATTGCAGGAAATTGCTGTAGTGCAAGGCGGGTGTCACAACACACAGTGATTAAAGCCTGCATGTGTCATTCACTGCCTGATTGAAGTGATCACACAGAGGGGAAGAGCAGATGAAAAACCTGTGAAATGTGCAGAGGAGGGCTGCTGCTCATTATGTGGGCTTAAGGATTTTGAGTTAAAGAATCAAAATTTGTGTGAATAAGGCTTGTGTTTGCAGTCATTTTGTTTCATTCTGAGTTCTCAACACTAAGCAAGATCTTGGTCTAGGGACATTATTTTCCTAAGGAAAACAACGTACTGCATTTTACCAAATGCAGGGGCCCTCGTATACATGACTACAGAATAGTGGTTAAGCATCTGTTATTAGCATCTGTAAAAGATGGGATGATCTTTTATCATCTAGGGGGAAGTGGGACACACAGGTGAGACTAAAAAGGGGAAAGGCCTGAATAGCTCAGTCCTGCAAGACTGCTCCCCTCTCCCCCACTCTAGACACCAATCACAGGTCCACAGACGGTCTCTTCTGACCCACCCCCTGTAGATGGGAAGTTCCAGCAGCCCCCTCTTGGGGTTCAATTAATTTGCTAGAGTGGCTCAGAGAACTTAGAGAAAAATTTACTTAAATTTAGCAGCTTATTAGGGAGGATATTATAAAGGATACAAGTGAACAGCCAGTTGGAAGAAATGCATAGGGCAAGCTTTGTGGGATGGAGCTCAGAACTCCAGTTCTTTCCAGGAGCACCACACTCCTCGCACTTCTAGGTGTTCATCAACCCTAAGTTCTCTGAACCCTGTCCTTTTGGGTTTGTATGGAGGCTTTATTACACAGGCAGATTGATGAAATCATTGGCCATTGGTGATTGAACTCTATTGCCAGCCCCTGTCTCCTCCTCTGAGGTCAAAAGGGTGAAACTGAAAATTCTAACCCCCCAGGCAAATGGTTGGTTCCCCTGGCCATCAGTCCAGACCCTTAGGCTACGTAGGGGCTTTCCCCAATTCTCCTAATTAACAGAAGACCCCCTCATTGCTCTTCGATTAGGAAATTCCAAGGGTTTTAGGAGCTCTTTGCCAGGAATAGGGATGAAGACCAAATATAAATTGCTTATTAGGAATCACAGTATCACCTCTAAGCTACTTAAATTACTTGGTTATTCTGGAAAAGTGACCAATCCCATTCTCTTCCCATCTTCTGCTCTTGGGCTTCCCCTGTGTGGCAGAGCCCCAGGAACTGAGTTCCCATTGTGGACTCATTCACTTGGGTCATCAGAGTATCAACATTACCTGAACAAAGAACATTTTGAGTCAAGCATTGTGAAAGGTGTTGAAGGCATCCACTAATGATTCCTTATCTGTTTGTTCCCTCAGGTACGGAACCCTGGTATTTCTATTTGATTAATGGATTTCTTAATTTTAACGTAGCCTTTGCTTTGGCCCTCCTGGTCTTACCACTGACTTCTCTCATGGAATACTTACTGCAGAGATTTCATGGTGAGTGGTGTAAGGGATGATAGGTTTTTGGGGAGGAAGAAGCAAATAACAATGTATACCGAGAAGTGAAAATGATTCTTCTTCTGTTCTCCATTTTCTCCCTACAGAGATGGTTGGCTTATTGAAATTTCAATCTGTATTTATAAATTTATGTGAGGATTTGGTTAATAATTGCAAGTTAAACTGACAAAGGGAGAAACTTCATATCCTTTCAAGTGAGGAAATGAGTATAGCATATGGAACCACCCAGGGAGGCAAAAACAGTTACAGAATCTCAGGAGTCTTGTATTTTTTAAAAAAGAAGTGCATGTTAGCATGGAAGATGGCTTAAGATAAGTGATAGAGGTAAACGTCCTTTGGGGAATTATTTCAACCAAAAATTTGAAAACTAAACCATACAGGGAAATCCCTCACGTTTGATACTGAAGTGAGAGAAGCTTTGGACTTCCTAAGAAACATTATGCTTCTCTTTGTTCCGTTTTGCTTCTGTGTTTGCCTTATTGTGGAAGGTTTGGTTTGTCATTTATTTTGCTTGCTCTGACTCTCTAGTGCACAGCCAGTGTTTTCTCAAGTTGTCATGGATTTGGGCATCTAGTGCCCATGTTTCTTATATAGAAGACAGATTTGAGCAGAAATTCATTTGAGCTTTGGAAAGAGATTTAATTTCAGACTTTTCAGTCTGATTTGGGTGCCATATGATCTCTCCATCCCACCCCTCATTCTGCTTTTCTACTATTAGTGGTTTATAAAGAGTTCACTGTGCTATACTATTCGAATATGAAAGCAGTCATCAATCACTTTTGTTTTAACATGACCATAATGCCATTATCCTAACAAAATCAATAGTAATTCCTTAAAATCTAATAGCCAGTTGATACTCAGGTTTCCTACATTGTCTGAAAAACAGCTTTTTATAGTTAGGTTTCTTTTTTAAGAGGATCTAAAAGGGGTCATATACTGAATTTAGTGTTAAGTTTCTTAAGCTTTATATGAGGTTCCGCCCCCCTCTTCTTTTTTCTCCTGAAGATTTCTAAAGAAATCAGGTCATTCATCTTGCAAAGTGTCCGACATTTGGATCCAGCTCTTTGTCACCTGGAGGTGTTATCTTATTCCTCCATTCCTTGTATTTCCTAAGGATCACTATCTTTTGTGAAAAGTAACTTTTTTAACTGTAAAAATACTTTATGCTTGTGGAGAATTTGGAAATGCTTGTGATGTAAGTATAAAAACAGCATATTAAGCTGTTCTCTACAGTATGAATCCAATTTTGGTTTAAAATATGTAATTTACACACATGTCCACCTAATAAGAAAATGAGTGCTGTTTTTTCCTTATACTTTCTGTGTATTTTATGGTAGAAAAAATACCCTTAAAGGAAAGAAACAAAAAAACCCCAAAGAATCAGGAAAGAAATTGCCTATTCCATCAAGTAGTACAACTATAGTTCTGATTTTGTACATTTTATGGAAGACATTGAAAAATTTTAGGCCATATTTTATTTTTTTAAAATGTTTAAATATTTAGTAATTTCTACCCTCAATGTGAAACTTGAACTCACAACCCCAAGATCAGGAGTTCCATGCTTTTCTGACTGAACCAGCCAGGTGCCCCAGGCCATATTTTAAAAATGTATTTGTGTAAAAAAATGCATTTGTTAGCCTTTTAAGTTACAGAAAATAAAAGATTTCATTTTCTTATAATTAAGAAAATTCCAACCTAAAAAATTTCCTGGGAAGGTTTAAGTCCTAAATTATTACCTCATGGTAAAATATTAGAGTAGAAAGTTTAAAGGATAAGCTTGGTATTTCAGTTCCAGAATTTTCATCCCTAAAGTGTTTCTAGAGAATTCCAGATAACTTAGAAACACCAAGATGGATATTGGCAACAGTCCTGAGCTTCTTTTCTAAACTTGCTCATTGTAGACATAACACCAGGGGGCGCTGTCTACCTATCTTTTGCCAGTGATTTCTAGGCGCTGCTGATTGTCACTAATTGGAGCACTGTAGGGGAAGCCTTCCTGGTGGGTTGCAGGTTTATCACTCAGTGTTGATGTACCTAACCATGGGAACTTTCCCCAGGTGCTTGGGTCTCAGCACTCATTAAATTCCTTTAATTCTTTCACATGCTTTAAGTATACTTGGGTTCCAATTTTGGGATTCAGAGTGGATGGGTATTGCAAAAGAGGAGAGAAAACGTCATCTGTGTACTTCTTGTAAGAGTGTTTTTATATTTGCATTGAGACAAACTCTTGTGGGTTGGCGAAAGCCAGTAATGGGGGCTTGAGAATCCAGCTTTTTCTTTTGATCTGTAACTATTTGAGCAGACTGATTGGTATACAAGAAAGGAGATCACTGTATTAAACGGAACATGGGAATTAAAACCCAAGAAAGGAATTTACGCTATGCTTTTGGTTAATCTCAGGAACCTTTTAATCTTAGTGGCAGGACTCACTGGAGAGAGAAGGCTTTTTTCTCCATCCAGTGTAGAAATTATTAAGCTCTGTTACCCATTCGCTTGACTTTCATTTGTGTTCTAGCCAAATCCAGTATTGTGCCTCCTGTTAGATATTGGCTATCTTAGGGGAGCTCAGGAGTATACACCTCTTTCTACTTAACCACTTTACTACATCAGAGAAAGTGTGACTACAAGAGCTGAAACATTTTAGGGGGTGCCTTAGGGCGTATTCCTGTTTGTGATCAAGAGAACATTGAAACCAAATGTGTTGTTTCATTCTAATATGGTGAAAGGTGGATATTTTTCTGTGTCTTACAGTTCAGAATTTAGGCCACCCATATTGGCTTACCTTGGCTCCAATGTATATTTGGTTTATAATTTTCTTCATCCAGCCTCACAAAGAGGAGAGATTTCTTTTCCCTGTATATCCACTTATATGTCTCTGTGGTGCTGTGGCCCTCTCTGCACTTCAGGTGAGTTTCAGGGAAATATATGTCTGCTTCATTCCATTTCTCTTTTTAAATTGGTCATAAAGCTTAAAGGCAAATTATGGCATGCTTCTCCCAAGATATTTTTATCCATGCATTAAACCGGATACATATCACATTATTAAAGCTTTATGTGTTGATTGCTTGGCTGTTGATCATACTCTTGAGCTGGTTACTTATTTGCATTGTTAATTTGTATGTTAATTTTTTTCTGTTGCCAACAAGAATCCAGTTGCTGTTAAAGGACTTTTACTAAGTCATTGTATAGGCCTCCCACAGGACGGTGGTATCACCGCACAGCTACCGGAATGTCTGTTCTTCAACTCCAAGATCAGATGAAAACTTGCTCAAGTGTTTGGGATAACACCAGACATTTAGCAATATGGGATGCTTTGTAATCCTGGCTTAAAACCTGTCTAGGTCAATTCCTTATCAGAACTAATCTTGAATATCTTTCTGTGGCCTCAGAAGCCCCTAGGCTCTTTTTTGACCTCTGCTACCATTTGCAACTGGCAGTAAAGAGTAATTAGGGTGACAGTTTCCCCCCCCCCTTAACAGATCGTTAGAGGTATAATTTACCCATTTAAAAAGTGTAAAATCGTATCATTTTTAGTATATTCACAGATATGCATAATCACCACAGTGAGCTTTAGAATATTTCTATCACCTCAAAAGGCCTGTACCCATTAGTTGTCATCACTGCCCCCCTTTTCATACCTCCCCTGCCATAAGCAACTACTGATCTATTTTCTGTCTCTGTATATTCGCCCATTCTAGGCCTTCCATGTAAATGGAATCCTAAAAGTTTCTGTGACTGGCTTCTTTCACTCAGCAGTATGTTTTTAAGACTTATCCATGTTAGGGGGCGCCTGGGTGGCTCAGTAGGTTAAAGCCTCTGCCTTCTGCTCAGGTCATGATCCCAGAGTCCTGGGATCGAGCCCTGCATCGGGCTCTGCTCGGCAGGGAGCCTGCTTCCCTTCTTCTCTCTCTCTGCCTACTTGTGATCTCTGTCAAATAAATAAATAAAATCTTAAAAAAAAAAAAAAAGACATCCATGTTAGGATGGTAGTTTAAAGAAATTTAAATTATAAAAGTAATTGAACTTTATTGCACATAATTTTTCATTTGCTACTTTTGAAAAAGATTTATTTGAGAGAGGGAGAGTGTGGGAGAGTAAGAGCCTGTGGGGCATGGGGCAGGGAGCAGAGGGAGAGGGAGAGAGAAACCCAAGCAGACTCCTTGCTGAGTGTGGACGTGGGGCTTGCTTCCACAACCCTGAAATTATGACCTGAGCCGAAACCAAGTCAGATGTTCAACCAAGTGCACCACCCAGGCACCCTGCTCTTAGTACTTTTTAAATTAGCCTTACTATCCTAACAAAACCACCTTCCTTCCAGCATTTTTACCTATCATATACCAAAATTTATTAGGGTTGTAATCTAAATGTACATATAACTTTATATCCCTTTTAATAGAACTACATCATATGATTTTCATCTATACCCATCTTTTGAATAAGTGTATATTCTAAATTTGGCATGAAAACATTATTGTGGGGGCACCTGGGTGGCTCAGTGAGTTAAGCCTCTGCCTTCAGCTCGGGTCATGATCTCAGGGTCCTGGGATCGAGCCCTGCATCGGGCTCTCTGCTTAGCGGGGAGCCTGCTTCCCCCTCTTTCTCTGCCTGCCTCTGCCTACTTGTCTCTTTCTGTCAAATAAATAAATAAAATCTTTAAAAAAATTAAATAAAAACATTATTGTGTAATATATGTAATATACTGAATTTGGTACATATAATGATTAGATATGTAACTTATGGTAGGTTTAGGATGCTTCCTTATTTCAGTATTATAAACAAACAATGCTAGGATGGATATCTTTCTTTAGGTATTTGGATTGTTTCCCTAGGACAGATTGCCCTGAATATGAAGGAGTTTAAACACACTCATGGCACTAACAAGTAAATATTTGCCAAGTTTTACTTCCCCAAAGTTCAGATCTAGTCTCAGAAGGAAAGGAGGAGGTCAGTCTAATGGGAAGGTGCTCAAAGATTGTAGAAATGATGCATGTATGTGTATATTGTAATAATATTCCTCTAGTTTGTAAAGTAGTTTAGCAGATAATTAACAGCCTTTTCCTGATGGTCTGTGAGAGGACTTCTTTTTTTCTTGTTTGGTCATGAGACATTCTGTTGATACTAAAAGCTGATGAAAACTTCTGAGTGAGAAAAGTAAAGATGAATACTCATTATATCAAAATAGAGACACTTCATATGTCAAAGCAAATTGCCAAAAAGCACTTTTGTTTATTAAAAACAATTTTTTTTTTTTTTAGGCTGGGTCCATGCCCAACATGGGGCTTGTACTCATAATCCTGAGATCAAGAGTCACATACTCCACTGACTGAGCCAGCCGGGTGCACTGGCACTTTTGTTTAAATATTAAAAAAAATAATAAATTATTAGGACCTTAAGCACTAGAGAGGTTTCCACATATTTTTCCTATGAAGCGGGTGAGAATTCCTCTGGCTGGGCTGACCTGTAGATAGTCTTGACAGTTTGTTTTCATGTTAGAACTCGGAGTGGGTACCTGAGCGTTTGCAAATGCTCAGACCCTTCACAGAATCTCTGCTCCTGCTTCCTCCTTCTTGGTGTTAGGATGTTTTACAACTGTGTTATGTATATTCTGCAAGTTCTTTTTTTTTTTTTTTTCCTTCAATACAGTTTTCTTTCCTTCTAGAAATGTTACCACTTCATGTTTCAGCGATACCGCCTGGAGCATTACACGGTGACGTCAAACTGGCTGGCATCAGGGACACTCCTCCTGTTCGGCCTCTTGTCCTTCTCTCGCTCTGTGGCGCTGTTCAAAGGTAGATGCATAGAGAACGTCTTACCCCAACTCACGAGGCACTTCATGTTGGGGTTTGATGGACATGTGTTGAACACAGTTCTGCTTCAGCTGGGAGGAGGACTGTACTCTAAGGAGAACCTGTGGACTTAATATAGTGACGGGGATATGACTTCTCTACCTTAAGATCAAAGAGAAGACTGAGAATTCTAGAAGGAATTTGTGACTGACTATAACTTTTTTCTTTTTTTTTAATTCTTTTTTTTTTTTTTTTTTTGTGGTTGTTGCTGTTGTTGGGTTTTTAAAGGATGCTTTTTCGTTCTGAAGGCTGAATTAAGGAAGCCTTGAACATAGAAAGCAAATTTGGGGCTCAAGTCCCATGATTATATTCTTCCTGTAATCATTATTTGGATCCAGAAGATTAAAATGTGCTCAAAGAATAGAAGTTAAAAAGGCAGAAGGGTGTAGAGAAGGGCAAGAAAGCAAAGCTATTTGGTAAAACAGGGTCTCTGCTGTGACCATCTTATGAGCTGTAGAGACGCTGTGTACCAGTGGGGCAGGCTTCCTGCTACATTTGCGGGGGACCTACACACTTTTCCATTATACACGAGTTACAGGGGGACATTCACATGCATTATGATTCAATGTCAGCCTCTCATCTTACTCATCTTTGATTTCACAAACCTCTCTCCCTTCCAGGGTATCATGGACCCCTTGATTTGTATCCAGAATTTTACCGAATTGCCACAGACCCAGCCATCCACACTGTCCCAGAAGGCAGGACTGTGAATGTCTGTGTAGGAAAGGAGTGGTATCGCTTTCCCAGTAGCTTCCTTCTGCCTGATAAGTAAGTTTTCCTTTAATTCCCAGAGCTTTATTTTTATTTTTCTATTATTTATGTATTTATTTATTTTTTAAAGATTTTATTTGACAGACAGCGAGAGAGGGAACACAAGTAGGGAGTGTGGGAGAGGAAGAAGCAGGCTCCCCACTGAGCAGGGAGCCGCACATGGGGCTCGAGCCCAGGACCCTGGGATCATGACTGGAACTGAAGGCAGATGCTCAACAACTGAGCCACCCAGGCGTCCCCTAATTCCCAGAGTTTTAAGTCAGGGAGTAAAAATAGCAATTCTGTGGCAATGTCTCCTTAATTTTTCTTCCATGTTTGGATTTTCACAAAAAGTTGTTGAATAACTGACCATTTCAGAGGTTTTCGGAGCTGTGAGATATGCACTGTGCAACCACAGCCCATGTTCAGGAGACTGGGTGCCATGTCTGGCCACGCACCCGCTCTACTTGGAACCATGGAGGTCCGGGGACTTCTAAAAACACCTGGGGCCCTAGGCTTCTAGTGGCTCTTATTGAGGATCCATATGTAAATTTCAGTAATCATCTGGTATTAATTCACTTCCAAAAGTGGTCTAGAAACTCTAGCTAGAAGAGTGTTTTTAGAGAATAAATGTTTGTCATCCAACAATAAGGAAAGTTCTTTACCAGCATGTGGATGCTGGGGAAAGCTGTGATTAAGGTAATTGTGCCACTTGCCCTCATGCTCTCTGTTTGATAGCACAGGCTCTGGAGTTCCTTATGTTTGCTTAATTCGGATGGAGAAGGTTCTATTTAAGGAAAAGGGAAGTCGGGTTAAGATGAGTCATGTTGTTCCATTTGGGGATTGGCTTCAACAGCTTAGCTGGTGGGGGTATCTTGTGTTGAATGAAGATTCCGTATCAGTCATTAATCATTAAATTAAAATGTTGGGTTTTTTTTTTTGAAGTATTAACTAACATTAGCCTTTGCCTTTTACCTTTGCAATAGTTTCATAACTAAAGATACTTGTGAGAATTACCCAGGGACAAAGTACTTCTCCCATAGTGTATTCTTGCATTTCACTTTTTTCCTACCTGATGAATTTGCTTTAATTTTGTTAAGTCCTTCTATCATGTGATTACGGGTGATACACTGGGATGCTTCTCTGGTAGTTTGGTGGCTTCCAAAATTACAAATTTTACTGCTAAGGGTTGGCGGAATGGGTTGAGAATCCCTCTCATTGAAAATTTCCCAACGATTTTGGACTCAATCATGACCTTTGCCTCCGTGCTCCCTGGTGGAGGTTTTAGCAGAAATACTTTTTTTTCTCCAAGCAAGATGTTTTTCACATGAATTTTTTTTTTTTGGGGCTTGTTTATTTCAAGTACATTTAGCAATATGGGCCCCCTGTGTTTTTCTTACTCTCCCTTATTTGTGTTTCTGACAGTTGGCAGCTTCAGTTCATTCCATCGGAGTTCAGGGGTCAGTTACCAAAACCTTTTGCTGAGGGACCACTGGCCACCCGAATTGTTCCTACTGACATGAATGACCAGAACCTGGAGGAGCCATCCAGATATGTAAGGACAACCGCTTCCTTTTACCACTTGAAAGAAAGTTCTAACCCTAAAATCTGTTGGCATACACTTTGGAAGCTCTGGTGAAATGGGAATTTCTTAGAGAGTGATTTCTTTAGGGTAAGGGATGTAACAGCTTTTGTTGAGAAAGAATAGTAACACTTTTCTTTTGAAATTTCCTTTTATTTTCTATGTGAAACACATAGTTCAATGTATTTCCCAAGCTGGTCTGGAAATTTTCTTAAATTGAATTCGAATCATTTCAAAACACATTCTGAAACTCTTACCATTCCCTGGCTCATTAAAATATTTGGTGGGGAACTTTCAAGTTCTAAGTAGACCTTTGACCTAATTATCAGTGTATTCCAGTTTGAGCAAATGGACATCAGTGACTGAGGGCTGTTTTCCCGGTGAGCGCCTGGTACAATCTCTGTCAGGGTCGTGCTCTTCCACCCACTCAGCTTTATGTACCCCAGGATCCCGTGTGATTTTATTTCAGTTCCTTTGAAAGATGACACTTGCACCATTTGATACTTATAAGATCTTTGACTATACAAAAGGGTAGCACAGTAAAGATACTGTTCCTGGTTCCCAGAGATAGTAGATGAGTATTTTATAGAATTATTAGAAAGCACTTTTTTTTGGCATCCTGTCTTTTTAAAGAAACATTTAACGGTTTAGATGTCAAACACACCTTGGGTAAGTGTTCCCACATACTTCCTCGGAAATGGGATATGGTATTGTGAAGTGCTATTGCAGCCGCATGTGGCCTTTTGTCTCCCAAATGGAGACCCTTGGGGCTTATGAGGGGGAGTCTTACTGTGGGAGTTTAAAATATAAGCCATGGAAATGGCCACTGTTGGATACATACTTGGCCTGGCCCCCTGCCAAGGTAAAATCTGTGTTCCACCAAGGGGTTTATGTTAGAGCTTTTTTTTTCTAACTTTAGCTTCTGATTCCTGGAGCATTGAAAATACCCCAGGATGGGGTAAACTGTTTTTGGTCATTTTTGTTTTAGCTGCAGATATTCTCCTGACAGCAGGCCTTGATGGGGATCACCATGAGTGCACTGGATAGTCAGAAGGGTAGGCATGCACACCGTGATGGGGGAGGGAGACACACAAACTGACAGTGATGTTGTCACAGCTATGTTTTAGGAAGAAGTAGCACGGAGTAGTAAAAAGGAGCATGGACTTTGGAGTGAGGTAGGCCTGTGTTCAAGTCCTGGTTCCATTGCTTGCTTTGGTGATCTTGAGCAAATGAGTTAACTCTCTGTTTAACTAATTTGTTTCTATCTGTAAAATGGGAATAATGACACATTTGGAAGATTATAATGAGCTTAGATATTCTATCATATCTATCATATCTATAGTGTGTACATAGATTTTCCCACAAATGTTCTTAATCTGATAATGGTATATTGGATGGATTGGAGGTAAAGAAACCTTAAGAGGATTTATAATCTGCTTGAATCTATCTCTCCTTCCTTCCTTTTCTTGTTTTCCAGCCTCTTTTTTGTCTGCTCACACCCATCATTGCCTTTTCCATCCCAGTGACTTTGCTTATCTTAGTGACCAGCCTAGACTACCTTTGTCTCCCTCCTTATGGCATCAGAACTCTCCCTGTCTGTAGCCTTTCCCACCTACCTAAGCTCATGGTGAGCTGTGCTCCTTTAAATGCCTGAAATTCTTAACTCTGCCTCTCAGTTAGCCATTCATTTTTGTCTTCGTTATTTACGTATTTCTGATACGTATGTCCTGGGCATACTGTAAAGAGAATGCCTGCAATGTTTCTTTTGTATTCCCCATAGCATCTGGGATAGTGCTGTAAGTCTAGTGGTTCACCTGCGTGTGCTTTCTGAGTGGGGAGATGAACGCTTCTTGTCATTGGGACAGTGATCTTGAGAGAAAGCTGACTGTAAAATCTATAGTGGCCTTTTGCACATTTCTTAGGCTTTGGTCACTGGCTGTCTTTGGTTAGATCATATTTCCATATTCTCTCCTACCACACACTGTTCAGTTTAGTTAAGTGGCTCTATGTTAGCTTTACCCAAAAGCAAAGATTTTTCAAAATACCTATAGGAGTCACCAAAGTGCTTTCTGATTAAAAACAAGTCTGATGTGTCTCCTGTGTAGTGTCCACCATTGTGCTCACCTACCTTCCTGTGTTTGAGAGTTTCTGTGCAAAGTTCTTTCTGGCATTTCCTGCCTGGTAGGACAAGTGCCCTCCCAATCCAGGCTGCTCACCTTTCACTCTTTGGAAAGTAAAGGAGACATTTGACAGCTTGCTGTGAATTCAGCATGAACCATGATCAGGGATTCATTTCTTTTAGTCGGTTGGTTTTCTTCTGATGATAAAAGCAGTATACATTCATTGTATAAAATAATAAAAAAGGCATCTATAATTCTATTACCCAAATATTAAACTATGTTACCATCTTGGTGTTTTTGTCTCTTACTTGTTTCCCTTGCATATATATGTAAATATGTTAACAAAAATATCAGTTTTTTAAGAAACGGTGCCAGGACTATGACTGTAATAATAACTTGGCCTTATGTGTAGGAGCATACTCTAGACTACATTAGCACTCATTCTTTCCGGTATCAGTCCTAGTTCCTTCAAGAAGGCAAAGTCCTTATGTTCCCTGTCTTTCCTGAGCATGCTGGATGGCAGCAGTGTTTTTATCCGCCCATTGGCTCTGAGTGACAGGTTTTAGCCAACTTCGGCTTCAGTGCTCAGTGATGAGGTCTGTCTCTTTCTGGTCTGCGTGGAAATGAGGACACATGCATGACTTCCTTTGGTTCCCTCTCCTCCTTGACGTCTGAGTTGATCAAGAATTAAGAGTGTGTGTAAAGGCTCTGTGGTTTCTAAGGCACCATTGGAACTACCTTGCAGAACTATTTTTTTTTTTTTTTGCTCCGTATTCTTTCATAGTTGATAGTGAGTAGCTTTTGCACATCTCATTATTGAACGGGTGGCATTTTTACAGAGATTTTTACAGATTTTCTGCCAAAATCAAGGTGTGAATTTAGAAGATACATTCAGTGTCTCTTCTTTATTAATTGGCAAATCCAGTTTTTTGTTGGCTCTTCCAAGGTGAGTGATACCCTTCTGACTCCCAACCTGATACCTGATGTGGGAGTAACAAACTCCTGTTCAGGAGGGAACTTAGACTTTTCTCTGATTATAACTTAATGCGTAAACAGACTTGTAGGAAGCTTGTCCATCTGCTCTCTTTGAAAAGATGGAAGTGTTCATTGATGACTTTTCCCCAAAGAGTGACACAGTCAGTTCTGCTCTAAGGTAATATAAAGTTGCTAACAGTCATTGTGTGGTAAAAAACCAGAAGGCTTATGGGAAAGATGGGATTAGGGACACAGTACTCAAAAACATTGTCAGTGACACATAAAAAAAGATATGAGCCTATAAAAATAGTCACACGGTTTCACATGTGTTGAGCAGCTGAAAGTATGTAGGTATTAGAGTAATGTGGGAGCTTACCTTGAAACAGACCTGATGGAGCACCTGGGTGGTGCAGTGGGTTAAGCCTCTGCCTTCAGCTCAGGTCATGATCTCAGGGTCCTGGGATCGAGCCCCGCATTGGGCTCTCTGCTCAGTGGAGAACCTGCTTCTCCCCTCTCTCTCTGCCTGCCTCTCTGCCTTCTTGTGATCTCTCTCTGTCAAATAAATAAATAAAATCTTTAAAAAAAAAGAAAGAAACAGACCTGAGGTGTGCTTGTGGCCCGGGTGCTGGAAGGCTTATCTGCAACAGGACAGCAAGTCATCCTGCCCGGGTGGCCGGGTGTGGCTGGGAGCTGGGGGTGTGCCCCACAGGCACAGGGAGACTGCAGAGTGTGCATCTGTGCACCCTGTGTGTTCCTACTCTGAGGAGCTCGGCCAAGTGCAGTCTGTTCGCTTCACCTCGTGTTTCTCGTGGATTAAATGACACATGAGCCAAAGCAGAAATGGAATTATGTTCAGACTGGTCCCTAATATATCCGTTGTGTTGGAACAAATTTGCATTTTCAGAACAAGTGTTACAACAGAATTGACTGTAAATTCAGTCAAAACTGACTTAATTTTGTTCTTAAGTTCCCTGCCTTTCCCACTTAACCAGTGGGAAGAATTACGAGTTTGGAAGGGAATTTAAGATACCACAGAGTCCATGATCTCTTCATTTTATGGTGAAGAAACTGAGGCTCAGAGGGGTTGTAACCTGACAAAGGTTAGTCCTAGTATAAGAAGCTTGGTTTCAGGTTTCCCCCACATTCTTTGCATACCTCCTCTTCCTTCCACAACCACTTATAATTTCTACCATATGTCATATCCCTTGCGTGAATATTTGCGGTCATGGTTAATCATTCTTTGATGTAACAAGATAGAATAGATGGTAAATAGCTAAGCATTAATTTTCACAGAAGTTACTTTACATTTCTTGAGCTCAGTTCTATATATGTATATATATATGCACCAGGTATTTTAAGTAGCAGTTGTTGTCTTTAGAAATAATGAGGGTCCTCACCCCCTTTTCTTCCTGTCCTCTCTTTCTTATCCTTCCTCTTCCTCTTCTTTTTTTTTTTTTTTAAAGATTTTGTTTATTTATTTGACAGAGAGAGAGATCACAAGCAGGCAGAGAGAGAGGAGGAAGCAGGCTCCCTGCTGAGCAGAGAGCCTGATGTGGGGCTCCATCCCAGGACTCTGAGACCATGACCTGAGCTGAAGGCAGAGGTTTAACCCACTGAGCCACCTAGGCACCCCATCCTTCCTCTTCCTCTAAATAGAAGTCCTTACTGCAGGAGAAAATAAGTTGCCTTATAGATATCCTTGCTAATTGTTACCAGCCCAATACGGAAGGAAGCAGATTTGAATTGCTACAGTATGTGCAGTGGAATAAGACTGGAATTGCTAAAAATTCCAAATGCTTTTTAAAATTAATTCCCCTGTTTCTGTTATGTTGGCATTTAGAAAAGTGAACTTTCTAATGTCTTTAGGGATTGAATGACCCCAAATTTTTACCTGTGAGTTCACATTTTTACAGTGCAGTACATTTTTACTCAAGGCTGTAGGGTTTCCATTGGCAAATACATGTTTAGCAAGTATGGGAGATGACAGAACTATAAAACAGTCTGTGCTTCTGGTGACAACTACTTAATTTAACTGGAGTTTATATAAAAGAAGAAAAACCAGAAAAATACTTGAAGGAAGTCTTTTTTTTTTTTTTTAAGATTTTATTCATTTATTTGACAGAGACGCAGTGAGAGAGGGAACTCAAGTAGGGGGAGTGGGAGGGGAAAAAGCAGGCTTCCCGCTAAGCAGGGGGCCTGATGCCAGTCTTGATCCCAGGACCCTTGGATTGTGACCTGAGTTGAAGGCAGATGCTTAATGTCTGAGCCACCCAGGGGCCCTAAAGTCTTTCCCTATCAAATGTGTTGGCCTAGGCCTCAGTGCTCCTATTTTTAAAAAGTGCATCATCGGAGGATATTGATGCCTGGCAAAGTGATGTAGTGGCAACAACACTGGGCTGGGTGTTAGAAGCGCCTGTAATTCCTTTCAGGGGCTGAATGAAGTATGTGTATTTTTTTCTTAAATGACTGTGAGTTTCCAAGGCCCTTGAAATAGTTGTGCATCCGCTTCCAGTTTGCTGTGACTGCATCTGAAATCCAGTTGCAATTTCAGGATATCCCATTACCTGTTTTTTTAAAGATTTTATTTATTTATTTGTCAGAGAGAGCGGGAGCGAGCACAGGCAGACAGAGTGGCAGGCAGAGGCAGAGGGAGAAGCAGGCTCCCTGCTGAGCAAGGAGCCTGATGTGGGACTCGATCCCAGGACACTGGGATCATGACCTGAGCCGAAGGCAGCCGCTTAACCAACTGAGCCACCCAGGCGTCCCCCCATTATCTGTTTTCTAATTAAATATTTAATGGTGGTGAATCCTGAGACGTGATTCCTTGGCCATGGGACCCAATGACCAGAGCGGAAGTCTGCATACTGCCTCCATCCCAAAGGAGAGGAGTGTATGTTAGGGGTACACTGTGCTGTGTAGTGCTGCATAGTGCTGCCTGAGTGTGATGCTGATGTTTGGGGGTTGGAGAGATAGGGCCCCAGGCCCCGCCCCCGGCAGAATCTCTGTTCTAGCTGGTAAAATGGAGCCGTGGGTATTTATTCCTGCCCAGCTCCCCTTAGCTCATTCCTACCCCAACAACATGCACACTTTTTATTAATGATTTTTAAAGTTTTTATTTATTTATTTGAGAGACAGATCACAACTAGGCAGAGAAGCAGGCAGAGAGAGAGGAGGAAGCAGGCTCCCTGCTGAGCAGAGAGCCCGATGCCAGCCTCAATCCCAGGATCCTGGGATCATGACCCGAGCTGAAAGCAGAGGCTTTAACCCACTGAGCCACCCAGGCACTCCTATTGATGATGTTTTGATCTCTATCTCAGGCCTTTTCTTTTTTTCTTTTTTAGATTTTATTTTATTTGGCAGAGAGAGACAGCAAGAGAGAGAACACAAGCAGGGGGAGTGGGAGAGGGAAAAGCAGGCTTCCCACCGAACAGGGAGCCCGATGCCTGCCCGGCTTGATCCCAGGACCCTGAGATCATGACCTGAGCCAAAGGCACACGATTAACAACTGAGCCACTCAGGCATCCTCAGGCCTTTTTTTTGAGAATACATATTTCTCTTTGCCTGAGGTGGTATTAAATTTTTGTCCTTAACATATATTTATTGAGAATATGTAAACAATGTGCTACTGATAAGAAATTAGCTGAATTTCTACCCCCATACCTTTTTTTCTTCTGCTTTAGAGGTACTGATTTATTCCTCTCCAATCTTCTAGTGGGTTCTTAGAAACCGAAAGAAGTCACATTTCTTTCAAAATGAGTCTTAAATGCTTGTATTTTACAAAATTTTAAACTAAGGCATATTTTTAGCTTCAACAGCTGGTTGATATGTAGCCTGTGACTAATGAAATGAAACACATTTTTGTTTCATGATCATGTGTTAATGTCACCCTACAATTTTGTTATTTTTGATGCAAGAAAGAATGATTGAATCTGAAGAAACAAAAAAATGAGCTTTTTGGTTATACTTTAAGGCAGATTTAAATCCAGTCTCTTGGTTTTTGAATTGTAGACAATGTTATGGAGCATGGGCTCAGATTTTGCATTTTGAGATATTGACAAAATTGAGAGAAAAAACTATTCTGATTCTAGCTCTTAGACCCAAGGGGCAGTAGTCACTTGGTGTTACCAGGGATTTCAACTGAGAAAACTCAAACTAAAAATAGTCACACTAAAATAGTCTATATAATATAATCCAGATTTTGTACGGAAAATTCTATATCTGTAGAAAAGAAGGTCTGGGACATAAACTAACAGGTTGATGGTGATTTATTTTGGGTGGTGGGATTATAGGGAATTTTAAAAAAATACTTTAAAAAATATTTTTAGGGCGCCTGGGTGGCTCAGTGGGTTAAAGCCTCTGCCTTCAGCTCAGGTCATGATCCCAGGGTCCTGGGATCGAGCCCCACATCGGGCTCTCTGCTCAGCAGGGAGCCTTCTTCCCCTTCTCTCTCTGCCTGCCTCTCTGCCTACTTGTGATCTCTGTCTGTCAAATAAATAAATAAAATCTTTAAAAAAATATTTTTGTAGGGTGCCTGGGTGGCTCAGTCGATTGGACGTCTGCCTTTGGCTCAGGTCATGATCTCAGGGTCCTGGGACCCAGCTCCACATCAGGCTTCCTGCTTGCAGGGAACCTGCTTCTCTCTCACATAAATAAATAAAATCTTAAAAAGTTAAATTTCCTTTAAAAGATATGTTTATAGTAAGTCATACTGTATTTCATCATTTTTTATTTTTATTTTTTATTTTTTTTTTAAAATTTTACTTATTTATTTGTCAGAGAGAGGGAGAAAGAGAGAGCACAAGCATAGGCAGACAGAGTGGCAGGCAGAGGCAGAGGGAGAAGCAGGCTCCCTGCCGAGCAAGGAGCCCGATGGGACTCGATCCCAGGACGCTGGGATCATGACCTGAGCCGAAGGCAGCCGCTTAACCAACTGAGCCACCCAGGCATCCCTATTTCACAGAGGGAGAAGCAGGCTCTCCACTGAGAAGGGAGCCCGACCCACGGCTCCCAGGATCCCAGGATCCCAGGACTCTGGGATCATGATCTGAGCTGAAGGCAGACACTTGATGACTGAGCCACCCAGGTGGACCACTTTCATCATTTTTAAAAAAGAGCCCTGAGGCGCCTGGGTGGCTCAGTGGGGTAAGCCTCTGCCTTTGCTCAGGTCATGGTCTCAGGGTCCTAGGTCATGGTCTTAGGGTACTGGGATCGAGCCCCGTGTCAGGCTTTCTGCTCAGCAGGGAGCCTGTTCTGTCTCTCTGCCTGCCTCTCTGCTTACTTGTGATCTCTCTGTCAAATAAATAAATAAAATTAAAAAAAAAAAAGAGCCCTAATGGAAGCTATAGGTACCAAATCTTTGAAACTGCCAAGAAGCTCTCTGGTGTGCTTACAGACAACACTCAGCATGCTGGCAGTTGACCTCTGGTTTCCCATTTTTGAGTTCAAGAATCCTCAATTCAAAATTGAGAAAGAGATTTTCTATTAAGTAATTTTTGCCTCTTAGCCTTCTGGCCTCTTAGTTAAGTCATTTTAATCATTAGATCTAAGACTGCTTTTGCTCCTCTTTTAACTAGAGTGCTTCAGAGAGATAAATGTGGTTTATCTATTATAAGCTACGAGGAAAAAGTTCTTTTAAACCTTGAACTAAGGATGCTGCTGCTGCGGTGAACAGACCATGAAGTCATATGTTAAACACTTCTAGGCAGGAGGGGAGTTAAAGAATTACATGAAATTTTAAATAAAATAATCTGCCTGCTGTTGAGGTTCACACAGGAGGCCATGTCCATCCAGTAAGTATACCAGAGACTACCTGTGGGGAAGTCCCCATCTTCCTGGCTCCCCTGGCCCAAAAAGACCATGGTCTGTCAATCTTTGCACAAAAAGAAAGAAAGAAAAAAATTGAGGACAGGGAAGGAATTGGGAAAAACAATGTAGGAAGCAGAAAAAGATTTTAAACTTCTATAATCAATGTTGCCTGATAGGATAAAAGAAAAGGTTGGGGACCGTAAAACAAAAACATTTGCTTTTGTAAGAAGAGCCGTCAGAAAATGAGAGCTCCTAGAAATTGAGAATAAGATAATGGAGATTTACAAAATCAGTAGAATGATGAAAGGACCAAGTCGGAGGAATCTTCTTTTCCACAATGGGACAAAAACAGAACAAAACCCAAAGAAATGGACAATAGGAAAAGGGAGGAAGGTCAGCCAGCACCCAGCTAGCTAATAGGAGGTCCAGAGAGGAAAAATGCAAAGGAGGAGAGAAAATTGTCAAAAAATGTGAGAAAATCTCCCAGAACTGAAGACAGCCCCAGAGTATGCCTGAGATAATGGATGAGAGATGGTTGATACCGGGGTGTGTCAAGTACCCAAAGAAGTTATTGTGTGTTATTATTCGATAAATGAAAAAAATCAAGAGCTATCAGCAGAAAAAGCTGAGGGAGTTGTGAGTTGCTGCCTCTGAGAAGTGAGACCAGGCAGGAGGGAGGGTCCTGCTGTTTTTCATAAGCTCTGATTCTACCGAAGTTTTGAACTATGCACAGAGATTATTTTGATAAGTCTAAAGGTGAATTTGGAGTCTAGCAGGAGAGGTGGTTCTCCAACCTTTTCCAGCAGTGTTTTGAGTGCCATAATGTGCTATAGGGGCACGAAGAAAGGAGGAAGGACTTCTGCTTCTCTGGGGACAGCTTCGGGTAAGAGGTGGCATGGGAACTGGATCTCAGAAGATGACTGGGAGTTCTCCGGCAGAGGAAGGGGAAATTCATCTTCCAGCCAAAGGGAACAGCATATGCAAAGCTTGAGGTGTGAAAGAACATTGAGTGTTTAGGGAAAGATTAAATGGTTTAAAATTTCTAGATTTTAGTTAATTGGGCACAGCAATTTTCATTTCTTCCCTGTTTCATTTATTCACCTATCACTGTGTTTTCTGATAATTATATATTTAAAGGAAAGTGTTCATGTCTTTGTCCTTACTCTTTGAAACATCTACTCTACTGAACATAGGGCGTATACATAGCAGATGATTTAAAAAGTTTTAAACTAGGGACGCCTGGGTGGCTCAGTTGGTTAAGCGGCTGCCTTCGGCTCAGGTCATGATCCCGGCGTCCTGGGATCGAGTCCCACATCGGGCTCCTTGCTCAGCAGGGAACCTGCTTCTCCCTCTGCCTCTGCCTGCCACTCTGTCTGCCTGTGCTCACGCTCTCTCTCTCTCTCTCTAACAAATAAAAATTAAAAAAAAAATCTTTAAAAAGTTTTAAACTAAAATACATATTCAGCCCTTCATTTAGTCATCTTGAGTTCAAGAGAGGCCTCCTAAACCCTGAAAATAATAGACATTGAGACTAATTAGGATTCAAGCACTATCATTCCTCAAGGTCTAGGTATACTCTTCTAAGGGTACTAGGTTACACACTCTGGGAGGACAGGGATCGTGTCCTTCCCATCACTGTATGGCTGTCAGGGACCAGCACTGCACAGAGGTTAGCTGATGAGCCTTGTTGGTCTTCATTAACACATTCTAGACCTAAAGAAATACTTAACTCTCCTGCTTCCTCTTGTTTTAAGGAGATCCATAAAATCCCCAAACCCGGGCTCAGTGGCTCAGTGGGTTAAAGCTTCTGCCTTCGGCTCAGGTCATGATGCTAGGGTCCTGGAATTGAGCCCCACATCGGGCTCTCTGCTCGGCGGGAGGCCTGCTTTCCCCTCTCTGTCTGCCTCTCTGTGTACTTGTGATCTCTGTCTGTCAAATAAATAAATAAAATCTTTAAAAAAAATCCCCAAACCCCTGATTTCTCTAGCTATCTCTGCCTGCCTTTAATAAGAAACAGAGAAAATAGGTTTATGTAACCTACCAAGATGCCAATCCACGAAAAAGTTTCATGTTATTGTCTTAATACTGTAAGACTGGTTAGCAGTTTGTTTTTTAGGAAACAAGATTGATACCTTTTTTTGATTAGTGTTGTTTCTATTCTTCAAATCTCATCACTCTATGTTCGGTCCTTTCCATTTCTCCTCTCGTAGTGAAAGGTTTTCAGCAAGGTTTTATTTATTTTTGCCTTTTATATTTGAGTTTGAGAAAGAGCTACCCTTCTATTATGGACACAAGTTACCCAGTTCCAGTCACATATACCATCCCACCAAATCTCAAGGCTCTTTAGTGCTTTCTTTTTTTTATTGAAAAAATTTTTTCGCATGAGATAATTAGATTCCCAGGAATTACAGAGATCTTACGGAGAAGGGTGCACATACCCTTCACCAAGTTTCCCCACCATGACTGGAGTAAAATTCCCAAACCAGAAAATGGATGTCAGTATGATTCTGTGCCATTTTGCCACATGTGTATAGATTTGGGTCTCCACCGCTGGGATCAAGGTATAGAACTATTCCACCTGCACAGAAGTCTTCTTTCTACCACTCCTGTATAGTTTCATGCCACCTTCACCATCCCTAACCCCTGGCGATTGTTACTTTATCCTCCATCTCTGTAATTTTGCTCTCTTGAGAAATTTATATAAATAGAATCTTATACCGTGTAACCTTTAAGATTGCCTTGTCCCTCTGCATATAATGCCCTTGAGCTCTATCTAAGGTGGGTGTCTCCGATTGTTCCTTTTAGCTTCTGAGTTGTGTTCCATGGCATACATGTGCATTTTGCAAAGTGCAGTTTGTTCACCTTTATAAGGCATTTTGGTTGTTGACAGTTTTTGGCTCTGGCAAATAAAGTTGTTGTGAATTTTTGTGTACAGGTTTTGGTGTGGATACACGTTTTCATTTTTCTGGGATAAATGCCCAGGAATGGGATTGCTGGATCATATGGTAGATATATGTTTCAGTTTTTCAGAAACTGCCAAATGATTTTCTAGATCGGCTGTACCCATTCAAGTGAGGTGTTAGAAATCTTACCTCTCTTTATGTCCCTTTATCCTCCTCTGTTTGTAATATGATTGTCTTAAATATTTCTCTTATGTATGTTGAGAACCACATCAGGAAGTGTTAAAATTTTTGCCTCAACCTTTAAATAATACTTTAGAAAACTCGAGAAGGAAATTTATTGTTTTTTTTTTTAATTTTTTAAATTTTTTTTTGAAGATTTTATTTATTTATTTGACAGAGAGAGAGATCACAAGTAGGCAGAGAGGCAGGCAGAGAGAGAGGAGGAAGCAGGCCCCATGCAGAGCAAAGAGCCCGATGCGGGGCTTGATCCCAGGACCCCGAGATCATGACCTGAGCCGAAGGCAGAGGCTTTAACTGAGCCACCCAGGTGCCCCAAATTTATTGTTTTTATCCATATGCTTATTCTTCTGTTCTTTCTTCCATTCCTCAAGTTCTTCTGTTCCTTCTTTTATTATTAACTTTCTATTTTTAGAATTTGTGCCATCCTTTCAGGGTAAAGAATGTTTTCCTCTGGATATGACATTTGTGGGTTGACAGTTCTCTTCTCTCACTACTTGAACAATATTGTGCCCCTTTCCCTGGCCTCCATGGTTTTGTTTTTTTCTTTCCTTTCCTTTTCTTTTAAGATTTTGTTTTTTTATTTGTCAGAGAGAGAGAGAGAGAGCGCGCAAGCAGGCAGAGTGGCAGGCAGAGGCAGAGAGAGAAGCAGGGTCCCTGCTGAGCAAGGATCCCGATGTGGGACTCGATTCCAGGACTCTGGGATCATGACCTGAGCCTAAGGCAGCAGCTTAACCAACTGAGCCACCCAGGTGCCCCTGGCCTCCATGGTTTCTTATGAGAAATCTGATCTTCAACATGTTTTTCCTCTATAGGCAAGATGTTGTTTTTCTCTGGTGCCTTTGAAAATTTGTTTCTTTGTCTTTAGTTTTCAGAAGTTGAATTATGTGTCATAGAGTGAATTTTTTTGAGTTTATCCTGTTTGGGATTCAGTCACCTTCTTGCTTCCATAAATTTAAGTGTCTTGGCAGATTTGGGGAGCTTTCAGCCATTTTTGCTTCTCGTACTCTTTCGGCCCTGCCCTCTTTCTCTTCTCCTTCTGCGACTCGGCAGCGTGCAGGTTAGAGCTTTTGTGAGAGTTCCACAGGTCCCTGGAGCTCTTCATTTTTATGTCCTTTTTCTTTCTGTTATCCAGATTATGTAATTTTATTACTCTGTTTTCCAGTTCACCGATTCCTCTGATTTCTCCACTCTGCTGTTGAGCACATCTGCTAAGCTGTTTATTTCAGTTTTTGTCCTTTTCATCTCTGATATCCATTTGGTTTTTCTTGTTTCTTTGCTGAGACTTTGTTTCAAGCATGTTTGTAATTGCTAATAGAAGCATTTTTATCATGGATACTTTTAAATCATTGTTAGATGATTCTGATATCATCTCTGTGTTGGCATCTGTTGTCATTTGTCATAAGAGTTGAGATCTTCCTGGTTGTTACTTTGATGAGTGAGTTTTTGTTGAAACCAGGACATTTTGGGTATTATGAGATACTAGATCTCCTTTAAGTCTTCTGTTTTAGCTGACCTCCTCTGACCTAACACTGGGGGAGGAAAGGGTGGTTGCCTTGTCACTGCCAGGTGGAGTTAGAAGTCCAGGTTCTTTTCTTGGTCTCCATGGATACCTGGGGGTATGTTGGGGTGCATGTTACTGCTGTGTGGCAGTGGGAAGTTCAGGGTCACTGCTAGGCCTCTACTGATAATCATCTTGACTGAGGGTACGGGACACCTTGTTCCTGCTCCCCATGCAGCCTCCACTGACACTGTGGGGTGTTATCATTGGACAGTAGTGAAAGTCCTAACTCTACTAGGCCTTCTCTGACACCACCTCAGCATGTAGGAGGAGGGGTGCCTTATTACCGGTAGGTTAGAGTGGTAGTCCAGGCTCCCTGTGTGGTTTCCTCTGATGCCACAGGGTAGGTCGTGGAGAGAAGAGACTCATTACTACCCAGCAGGGTTGTAAGTCCTGGTTCCCTACTATTCAGTCTTCTCTGATACCATCCAGGCAGGAGAAGGGGCCCTTCATTGCTGCCTGATGAAGTGGAAGTCTGGGCTCTCTGCTGGACATTTGTCAGAGGTATAGACGGGATGACACTCTTTTGGGTCGTATTTGGCTAGTGTTTTAGGGTTCTCCAGAGAAACAGACCAATAGAGAGAAAGAGAGAGAGAGTGTGTGTGTGATTTTAATTTAAGAAATTGACTGACACAATTGTGGGGGCTGGTAAGTCTGAAATCTGCAAGATAGGTTGGCAGGCTGGGGACCCAGAGAAGAATTGATGTTGTAGCTTGAGTCCAAAGGCAGTCTGGAGGCAGATTTCTCTCTTCCTTGAGGGGACCTCACTTATTTTGGTCTTAAGGTCTTCAACTGATTGGATAAGGCCTACCTACATTGTGAAGGGTAATTGCTTTACTCAGAGTCTCCTGATTTAAATGTTAATCTAATCTAAAAAATACCTTCACAGCAGCATCTAGTCTGGTGTTAGGCCAAATATCTGGGTACTGTGGCCTAGCTGAGTTGACACATAAAATTGTCACTACTAGAGTAGAGTGGTTATTGTGTAAGTATTGGTCCTGGGGTCCTGAGGTTGCTAGCTGGCCTGCCTTATTTTCGCTGCCCTTTGGAGTTGTCTTGGGTTTGTTTCATACATAGGGTCCAGGGTTTTTAGCTAGACTTAGCAGGAGGAATACGGAAAAGTGCTTTTTATTTGCCATCTTCTTTTAACATAGCAGATTAAATGCTTTGCTGATATTTGAGACCATAGGTTTTTATTTCTAAGACTCTTCTTTGTTTTTTCTGAAAATTATTTAGTTCTTCCTTCTGTGTAGTTTTTAATATTTTTTTTTAAGATTTTATTTATTTATTTGTTAGAGAGAGAGAGAGAGAGCGAGCGAGCACAGGCAGACAGAGTGGTAGGCAGAGGCAGAGGGAGAAGCAGGCTCCCTGCCGAGCAAGGAGCCGGATGTGGGACTCGATCCCAGGACGCTGGGATCATGACCTGAGCCGAAGGCAGCCGCTTAACCAGCTGAGCCACCCAGGCGTCCCCCTTCTGTGTAGTTTTAAAAAAATATTAAATATTTTGGACTAGAGTGTCTGATTTTATGATTTTTATTTGGATGTGTTTTTATTTTCCCTCCCCTTTCAGATTTTAGTTTAAAAATCTCTTCACTTAGGGGCGCCTGGGTGGCTCAGTGGGTTAAAGCCTCTGCCTTCGGCTCAGGTCATGATCCCAGGGTCCTGGGATCGAGCCCCGCATCGGGCTCTCTGCTCGGCAGGGAGCCTGCTTCCTCCTCTCTCTCTCTGCCTGCCTCTCTGCCTACTTGTGATCTCTCTCTCTATAAAATAAATAAATAAAATCTTAAAAAAAAAATCTCTTCACTTAGTTGGAAGTTTTTCTAAGCCCATTCACGCTGGTCTTGGTGAGCTGCGTTCTGACTTTTGCCAGGAACTCATTGGTCTATAAGCTATAATGCAAAAAAAATAGTCTTACGATTTAAAGAAATTTTTTTTCAACAGTCTTATGATTTGACTCCATTGCTTATATCCTGCTGTGTGCTTCCCTTTATCTTTTGCTTTTCAAGTGCCAACTTTTAACTTGACAAGAAACGGAAGATATCTCTTTGCTTCATAGACATTGAGATCCCACCTGTGATCTCAGAGTCACTTGACTTACAGCCTTGCCTTCTTCTGTCCTTTGTTTCTAATGTGAATTGGCAGGGCTCACCTCTCAGCAGACTCATGTCTTAGTGGTTCCCTATCAATCTGATACATTCCAGGAAGATGGAATTCTCTTTTACCTGTGTTAGGTCTGTTTTCACATGGACGCCTCTCAGCTCTCTGGTCAAGGTCATTTACAGGATGGCTCTAGTTCAAAGCCTGGGAGTCACACCCTGCCTCCTGTCACATAGCCTCTGTGCCTGGCTTGCTTACACCTGTGAGTCTTCACAAGGGTAGTTTGCTGTTCCTGTAATGCTATTCTTTTCTACTACTTCTCTTCCAACTAGTCTACTCAGCCACTTTCCAGGCTGCAGGTCTTGTTTTCTTTGGGAATTTCTTGCAGATTTTGAGCAAAGGAGAGCTACTGAAACCTCTCTTTATTGTTGTGACACAATTTTCCCATGCCCATTTACCTTGCCCAGTCGCACATAGTTATGCACTATTTACCTTTAAAACATTGACTTAACCTTTTAAAAAAATCCACTTCTTCTTCTTTTTTTTTAAGATTTTATTTATTTGAGAGAGAGCGCAAGGCAGGAGAAGGAATAGAGGGAGAGGGAGAAGCAGACTTCCTGCTGAGCCTGATGTGGGGCTCAGTCCCAGGACCCTGAGATCATGACCTGAGCCAAAGGCAGACACTCAACCGACTGAGCCACCCAGGTACCCCCAAGCCCATTTACTCTTAACACCTACAATCAACCCAATTATATATGTTAGTAGAAGAAATAGTACGTAGATAACTTCTTCTCCTGAATATATTTTGCTCTTAACACTTCAGTATGAGAGTATTTTGGGAAATCACAGAATTTCAAATAAACTAGCAAAGTCACCCATTAAAACCCAACATAAGGGACGCCTGGGTGGCTCAGTTGGTTAAGTGGCTGCCTTCGGCTCAGGTCATGATCCCAGTGTCCTGGGATCGAGTCCCACATCGGGCTCCTTGCTCCGCGGGGAGCCTGCTCCTCCCTCTGCCTCTGCCTGCCTCTCTGTCTGCCTGTGCTTGCTCTCTCTCTCTCTCTCTCTCACTAATAAATAAATAAAATCTTTAAAAAAAATTTAAAAAAAAAACCCAACATAAGAATCTCCAGAAAATTGGTCACGGGCCCCAGTTTATTTCTCCCACCTACCTTTTCCCAACATTTCAAGTGGGGAACTAGTCCTATAATTTCATGGGTTGGTGCAGATATTACCTGGGTAGTTACTTGGGTTACTTCATCTATTGAAGTAACACCCTTTTGAAGGGTGATGAAAAAGATTGTGAAGGTTTGAGTTCATAAAATCATTCTCTCTTCTTGGGTCATGAAATACATTCCAGGAACTGTTATTAATGTCAGCTGATTAAACAGAGAATTATAATAGCAGAAAATTTTGTGAGCATGTTTTGCCAACTCCGGATGATTAAAATTAATTTCCTGTTCCTTTTTATTTAAACTTCAGCATAATTGCTTTATTCTATTGGCTGACTGCCATTTCAAGTTTATTTATGTGGTGTTGTCCTTCTCAAGTAGTAAGCTCCTAAAGGGCAGGTATTTGTGTGTTTGTCTTCCTCTGGTTCTTTTAAAAATTATGATATAGGGATGCCTGAGTGGCTCAGTTGGTTAAGAGACTGCCTTGGCTCAGGTCATGATCCCAGAGTCCTGGGATCCAGACTTGGATCAGGCTCCGTGCTCAGTGGGGAGCATGCTTCTTCCTCTCTCTCTCTTTCTCTCTCCCTCTCTCTCTGGCAAATAAATAAAATGTTTAAAAAAAAGTATAATATAAACTTTATTTTTGTAAAAGATTTTATTTGTCAGAGAGAGAGATGGAGGGAGGGAAAAAGAGCTTAAGCACGGGGAGCGGCCGGCAGAGGGAGAAGGAGACTCCCTGCTAAGCAGGGAGACTGATGGGGGCTTGATCCCAGGACCCTGGAATCTTGACCTGAGCTGAAGGCAGACACTTAACCAGCTGAGCCACCCAGGCGTCCCGACAGTATAAAAAATAGAAACAAAAAAATGGTATTTGGCTTTTTGTAGACATAGTTCAACTTAACTTTAAACTAGAAATTCTCTGAAAAATGTATGATTTATTTTTCTTTTGTTTTGTAATTTGATATTTAATAGGCTTTAAAAATTTTTTTTTATTTTTTTATTATTATTATTTTTTTGATAGAGATCACAAGTAGGCAGAGAGGCAGGCGGAGAGAGAAGGAAGCGGGCTCCCTGCTGAGCAGAGAGGCCGATGCGGGCTCCGTCCCAGGACCCTGGGATCATGACCTGAGCCGAAGGCAGAGGCTTTAACCCACTGAGCCACCCAGGCGCCCCTAATAGGCTTTTTTTAAAAGAGTGGCTTTCAAATTTCTATATCTCCAGTACAGAATGAGAAATACCTTCTGTATCATGATTTAGCATACATGTGTGCACATGTGCACACACACACCCACACACAGTGGGGGTTAAAGTGTCACAAACAATACTTTAATGTATTCTTATACTTTCTATTCTCTTCCAGTGGATTCAAGTTAAAAAAAAATTAAGTATAGTTGGCACATAGTTTCAGGTGCAAAACATAGTGAATTGACAAGTTCATTATACATTATACTATGCTCACTACAAGTGGAGCTGCCATCTGTCACTGTATGCTACTATTACAATAACATGGACCATGTTCCTTATCCTGTGTTAATAGACTTCCCTTAATGATGGTAGTGATAGGGATTTTAGTCATAAACACTAATGATTGCATTTTTATTTTATTTGAATTCCAGTATAGTTAACATACAGTGGTACGAGTTCATTCTTTATTATAGATGTATTCTTGAAATATTTTATATAAGCTGCTATTTAAAAGTCTAATTTACAAAAGAAGCTTTGAATTTGTTGTTGTAAAAAAATATAAGCAATTCCCCATGATTTCTTAGTTTTCTAAATAATGAGTTTTGTGTAAAAACAGATTTGTTTCTATGGAGATACATTGTTGAGAACTCCATGTTGCATGGAGTGGGCTTCAAATTCTTTATATGCAGGCTTGCAGAACTGAACTGTCTGCCACATCTTGCCTGTGAGTTGAGGAAAAGCAAGGAATATCCATTTGGAATTTCAGTTTGCTTTTGAATGTGATTTTTTTTCATTTTCTGTGCTTTCTGGGTCCTCTACACCATTCCCAGTAGCAGGAGTTCACTCATAGACCTAGAGGGTCTTGTGTATTCTCATCACAATAGTGGGATCCAGGAACAGTTGTTGAAATTGATTTCTCTAGGCAACTTTCATACTTCAATTTTTTATTCTATAAAATACCCAAATAAGTTAAATCTCGTTATGGTGAATTGTCTAGCCTTGCTCAAAATTAATAGTTGACTGGAGATTGAATTCATTTTGCTAATTAGAGATTTTTTTTGGTAGATGTATTTCAGTGTGGTTTAATATTCACCGTATGACATTTTAGAGGAAATAGATTGCCTTCTTGGAGGTAGAAGCTAAAAGAGAAAATTCTTGGCACTTAAAGATAGCCAGTCTTAGTTTTTATTGACACTTGGTGCTTGAAGTTGTCCAGCCTCCTGGTGCGCTGGTGACCGTTCTTTCCTTCTGCAAGTACTTTTGGACTGCTGCTGCGTACCAGGTACATACAGGCACTAGGGGACACTGTGCTGGCCAAGACTGACTCAGTTTCCGCCTCCATAGAGCTTGGAAGGCTCAACGTAGAAGTCCTGGGCTTCACTAGTGTTGCTTACAGGGGGATATGAGAAAATGTAATAAATCAAAATTTATTAGAAGTTTTAGAAAGAATGACATCGTGCATGCTGCTTAGACACATTAAATTCCTGACTTATGCCAGCCGTTGTTGCTGTTTGACAGGCTCAGTTTAGGAGCAGACTGTACTTAGCTCTGGGCAAAGTGAACCATTTTCTCAACTTCAGTCCTCCCACTTGACTTAGAGGTTACAGGACAAATTGATTTTGATGGATCTTTTGCATTTTTCCCTTAAAGTCTTAGAGGATTCTTTATTGCATTTGTTTACCAGAGACTTTTCAGTGACATTTGAGAAATGAGATCTCTTAAACATGGAGATGGTTTCTCTGTGATGTTCCTGAACTGCTCGTTGGCCCTTGCCAGAGATCTCTATTTTTAAAGCTACGTGCGTCATTGTCATTTCCAGCTGATAGATGCCTGAATGCAAGTTCACATCCTTCCTGTCTTAGGACTTGTGGGGCTTGGCTTAGGCAGCAGGATAGACAGCAGGGAAGGTCACTGAGAAAAGGAGGCTGGGCTGTGAGTTTTTTCCTTGTCCCCCACCTGCATACTACACTGTGATAAGTGTGTTCTTGGGTACAACTGCAGAACCCACCCCTGTTGTTAACTTTTCTGTGTCTGAGCCTCCTCGCAGCCTTTCTGTGGCTTTTGAAGTCACTCTCCTCAAGTTTCAAAATTATACTCCTTTGATTCTTCTCCTACAACCTCTCTAATGACCTCTTCCGCGTCTTGCTTCTTCATGTCTGGCTCAGTACTGTAGCCGTCCTCCTGCACATTATCTATTCTCTTCTGCTCCTCTCTGCTTCTCTATTCTGTCCTGTTTTCTACCATTTCACCTTTTCCTCCCTCCTCTTTTATTGAATTTATTGATTTCCCAGTTAATTCACAGATTATTATTATGGAGTTTTTTCCCCCCAAGATTTTATTTATTTATTTGAGAGTGAGGGAGAGAGCAAGAGGGAAAGGATCTCCAGCAGACTCCCTGCTGAGCACAGATCCCAATGCTGGGCTTGATTCCATGACCTGGAGATCATGACCTGAGCTGAAATCGAGAGTCAGTCGCCAAACCAACTGAGCCACCCAGGTGCCACAATCATGGGGTGTTTTAATGGAGACGTAGTGGTTGGTATGAGAGCACATAACTTGGGGAACTGTCTGAAGGAAATAAATTTTGGCTGGGATCTGAAAGATGATGGGGGATTTATGAGGTGGGAGTAGGGAGTGTTGCAGGCAGTAGGAACAGCAAACGCCCATTAAGTCCCAGTGTTCCAGGTACAGGGACCTTCTTTCAGTTCCTTGGTATAAAATGCAAAATAACATCTTTTCTCCATCTCACCTAGACTGACTCTTCATTTGCAGTCCCTTCTTTTCTCCCGTTCACTGGGTTAGAAGTCTTGGTATCATTTGTTTCCCCTGAAATAGGCCTGAGACTTACCCTTTCTTTTCTCTTTCCCCCTGCACAGAACCTCAGGGTGCCTTCACTCACAGCTGGACTGAATGCCTTAGTGAGCGGAGTGCTTGCTTCCCTCCAGTACTGCTGTATGCCCCCACCCCCAAATCCGCGTAGCCAGTATCCATCTCTCTCTTTCTGAGACCCACTTTTATTTTTATTTTTTTAAAGATTTTATTTATTTACTTGACAGAGATCACAAGTAGGCAGAGAGGCAGGCAGAGAGAGAGAAGGGAAAGCAGGCTCCCTGCTGAGCAAGAGTCTGATGTGGGGCTGGATCCCAAGACCCTGAGATGCATGACCTGACCCGAAGGCAGAGGCTTTAACCCACTGAGCCACCCAGGTGCCCCCTGAGACCCATTTTTAAATCACTTCACTTTCTGGCTGAAAAGCCCTGAGTAGAATCCTGATGCATAGAATCTAGATTCTCTTAATTTGGGTTCTCCATTATCAGCCCTCAGATTCTCTCTCTACTTTTCTCAGCACACACCTCCTGGGACAAGCAGTATTTCTCCTGTTTCTCCTGTAACCCATGCTCATTTCTGCTGTTTTTACTCTGTTCTTTCTAACTTTTACCACCATCTCCAGGAAATCTTTTCAATCCCCAGTGATTTCTTCCTCTTTCAATTCTGATTGTTCTTATAATACTGACTTTCTGTATTTTATATGTGCTAATGTCATTTCCTGACCTCAATTATAAGTTTAGTAATGGAGACATGGCCACAAGAATTTTGTATATTCTAGTTTAGACTTCATCAAATAGGTACTTAATAAAGGCTTTGATGATGCCCAGAAGATTCATTTTAGTGTCACTTAGTAGATGCTGCTAATTCATTGCTAATGGAGAACTGTGAGTAGTTAATCTTGTCCTACATGTTGGGCATAACTTGAATTGACAGTAAACACTGATGGCAACTGAGAACAAGAACAATTCATTTAATGGGCCCTAATGTTCCAAAGCTCTTTCCTGTCAGTCAAGTTCTCACATTTCATGGACTTAGTCAAAGATTCCTTCCAATGTTACAGCGATCTGTGTAGTCCTTTATAGTTTACAGGTGTTATTGAAGTGAATCCTTTCATTTAATCCTCATTATAACTCTCTGAGATAAATGGTATGATTCTTATTTTACAGAAGAAATTGAGGTATAAAAAAGATAAGTGAGTATGGGTTACCTATCTAGTTTGTGGTGGAGCCCAGACCTGAATCTAAACCCCTGACAGAGAGTTCCTCTTCTAATTGTTTAAATAAATGTTTTCTCTAGCTTTACTCAGATAAAGTTGACACACAACATTGTCTAAAATCTGGTGATTTGATGAATGTGTATGTTGTACAGTGGTGACCACAGTTGGGTGAGTTAGCACGTCCATAACCTCACATAACAAAAAGTTACCTTTTTTTTTTTTTAAATGTTGAAATATTTAAGATCTGCTCTCTTAGAGTTCAGATATACAACAATGTATTGGCCCCCTGCTTTTGTTTAGAGAGGGGTGGGGGGAGAGGGAGAGAATCTCAAGCAGACTCCCTGTTGAGTGTGGAGCCTAACGTAGGGCTCGATCTTACAACCCTGAGCCAAAATGGAGTTGGACACTTAATTGACTGAGCCACCCAGGCGTCCCTACAACACCATATTGTTAACATGGTTATTAGGCTGTGCTTGAGGTCCTCCGAACTTAGTCATCCTGTAACTGAAAATTTTACCCTTTAACTTCTCTCCACTTCCCCCAGACCCTGGTAACCACCATTACACCTGTTTTTTGAGTTCAACTTTTCTAGATTCCACAGTAAGATAGATCATATACTATTTGTCTTTCTCTGTCAATCTTACTTCACTCAGCATAATGCCCTCAAGATTAATCCATGTTGTCACACATAGCAGGGGTTCCTTCTTTTTTATGGCTGAATAATATCCCTGTGTGTGTGTGCATGTGCACATGGACTTTGACTAAGTCCATGAAATGTGACATGTGCGTGTGTTACATACATATCACATTTCATCCACTGACAGACATGTAGGTTGTTTCCATGTCTTAGCTCTTGTGAATAATGCTGCAATGAACATGGGAGTGTAGATGTCTCTTCAAGATAGTGACTTCACTTTCTTCAGATATATACTCAAAAGTGGGATTGCTGAATCATATAGTAATTCTCTTTTTTAAGTTTTTGAGGAACTTCCTTATTGTTTTCCATAATGGCTGTACCAATTTACATTCCCACTAACAGTTTACAAGGGTTCTTTTTTCTCCACATCCTGGCCAGTACTTGTTATCGCTTGTCTTTTTGATAATAGCCATTCTAACAGATGCGAGGTGAGGCGGTATCTCATTATGGTTTTGATTTGCATTTCCCTAATGATTGGTAACATCGAGCACCTTTTCATGTACCTGTTGGCCATTCATGTATCTTCAGAAAAGTGTCTCTTCAGGTCTTTAGCCCATTTAAAATCAGATAATTTGGTTTTTTGCTCTTGAGTTGTATGTCCTTATCAGTTAAATGGTTTGCAAGTATTTTTTTTCCATTGCATAGGTTACCTTTTTATTTTGTTGATTGTTGTTCCTTTTCTCTAAATATTTTATTTCTTCTCTAATAAAGAACCTGCCCTTGGGGCGCTTGGGTGGCTCAGTCAGTTAAGTGTCTGCCTTCAGCTCAGGTCATGATCCCAAGATCCTGGAATAGAGCCCTGCTTTGGGTTCCCTGCTCAACAGAAAATCTGTTTCTCCCTCTCCTTCTACCCCTCCCCCCCAGCTTGTGCATGCTCTCTTTCTCTCTCTCTCAAATAAATAAGTAAAATCTTAAAAAAAAAAAGAAAAAGAAAAAGAAGAAAAACCTGCCCTTGATCATAGCTAACCATTTTCTGCTGGGAGCCCTTGTCCTTGTGTGTTTTAGTTGTTCATTAACTGCTTCCTGGAAAAAAAAAATCAGCAGCTGCTTCCCAAAAAGGATGAAGAGGTTATATATTTTTTAATGGACTGTTAACTCAAATAGTATGATTTTCCATGGTATCCTTCTAACAACCTTATATGGAATTTGCATATGGATGGTGTGATGAATGGAGCCAAAAGCTAACTGGTTTAGTTGAGTATTAGTTACTACCCAGATTTTTGAGAGACCCCTGTATCCAGAACCAAATTTAGATAATCAGACCTGTAGTATGCCTGGTCAGAAAAGGCCAGGCTGAGGTCAAATATTGAAATGTCATACGGAGGCCACCTAACTGAAGTTGGTCTTGGCAAGAGACCGTGGGAGTCTCTGCCCCTGGCTGCTTCTATTTGACTACAGAGGCATGGCGCTTGCAAAGCTTTTAAAAACTTGTTTCATGTTTTTAAAATCCTTGGGAGCTACAGAGTGGGTGTTGAGACCAGAAAGTCGGCTTCCTGAAGTGTTTATGCGAAGAATCATTTTTAGAGTTATGTGGAATGGAATTGGGTCTGACGTCAATTCCCAGTGTGCCTTCTCTCCCCTAGAGGAATAGCCCATATGTAGAGACAGATGTGAGACTCAAGACTTTTACATATAAATAATGCTAGGAGAGAATGGGAACAGTACTGTGAGTTAGAGGCGGGGTTGGGTGGGGGAGACAGAGTTTACTGCAGGCTAGAAGTGAACAAGTTGTTCTTAAAAGCACTTTTTAAAAAACCTTTAGTTGTGTATAACCCATAAGCCTAAATATGCACAAAACACAGGTGTACAGTAATCAGTAATATTAGAGCCAGGTGCCTGTGTAAGCATCACCAAGGTCAAATACTAGAGCATCACCCCCACCCAGAACTCCCACAGCAACTCCTTTTGATCACTGCCCACTTCCCCCTTCAGAGGGACTCAACTGACTTTTTTTTTTTTTAAAGATTTTATTTATTTATTTGACAGACAGAGATCACAAGTAGGCAGAGAGGCAGGCAGAGAGAGAGTGGAGGAAGCAGGCTTCCCGCCGAGCAGAGAGCCCGATGCTGGGCTCGATCCCAGGAGCCTGGGACCATGACCCGAGCCGAAAGCAGAAACTCTAACCCACTGAGCCACCCAGGCGCCCCTCAACTGACTTTTTATGGTAATAATTTCCCTGCTCTTCTCTCTAGACTTACCACTTTTATATGCATTCCTAAATTATTCAAATTAGTTTTGGCTGTTTTTGAACTTCATGTACATGGAATCATACTGCGTTTTCTATTTTTTTTTTTTTTTTTTGTATCTTGGTCTTTCTCCTCAACACTTTGTTAATAATAATCACATATTGTTGCATGTAGCTGTGGTTTGTTTTCTTTTGTTACTGCATAGTATGTCCTTGTGTGACTGTACCACAGGGTATTATTTTTACTGTTGATGGATGTTTGCTGTTTCTGGTCTGGGCCAACTGCAAATAAAGCCACATTGAATATTCTTGAATTGTCTTGTGGGGTGTGTATTTCTATTGGATATACATTAGCTTGAATCACAGTGAAATTACCAATTTTATGGATTAAGCAGTGAAATATTATTTTATACGGTTCAGTCTAAAACCTGGGGGTATAAATGTTGGATCATAGCAAATGTATGTATTCAATTTTTGTAGATTCTGTGAAATAATTTTCTAAAAATGTGCCAATCTAATCTCCTGTAAGCAATGGATAGAGTTGCTCCACGTTCTGGCCAGCACTTGGTATTGTAAATTTTCACCGTGATTTTGATTTGCATTTCCTTGATTACTGATGAGGTTGAGCACTTGTTCATTTGTTTTTGGCCATTTAGATTTCTTCTTTGTACCTGTCAAGGTCATTTGCCCATTTCTTTTTAAGTACCTGTTAATCATTTGCCCATTTTTCTATTGTGTGGGCTGTCTTTGTCTTGTTGACTAGCAGGTATTCTGTACATATACTAGATAGGAATCCTTGATGGTTGAATTTGTTGCATATTTCTTCTGCTCATCTCCTCACTCTTAGAAGGGTGTCTTTGATGAATAGATAATTAATGTAGTCAAATTTATCCATTTTTTTTTGGGTAGTTCATGCTTTTTGTGTCTTGTCTAAAAAGACTTCTACTATAAGATCTTGAAGATCTTCTCTGATGTTCTCTTCCAAGAGCTTTGTAATTTTGCCTTTTTCATTTAGTTCTATAATCCATCTGCAGTTGGTTTTTGTGAGTGGAGTGAGGTTGAGGTCCATTTTCTACGCCAGTGGATATCCAGTTGTCTCAGCACCGGTCAGTGAAAAGCCCATCATCTCTCCACTGACCTGAGGTATCACTGGGACATAAATCATCCTGCATCCACTCTAGGCTCTATTCTCTTCATTAGTCTTTCAATCTATTCCTACACTAAACACCTTTTGTCTTAATTACTCTAAATTTACAGCAAGTAAGCCCATCACCTTGCTTTTCTTTCCTAATGGTACTTTGGCTGTCCTTGTACATTTCCATATACATTTTGGAATTAGCTTATCAAGTTTTACCAAAAAAGTCTGATGGAATTTTTGAGATTGCATTTACTATATTGATCAATTTATTTAGACTTCACATCTTTGTAACAGTGATTGTTTAGGACTAAGGTTTATCTCTCCATTTAATACTATACTGTCAAGGGACGCCTGGGTGGCTCAGTTGGTTAAGCGGCTGCCTTCGGCGCGTCCTGGGATTGAGTCCCACATCAGGCTCCTTGCTCAGCAGGGAGCCTGCTTCTCCCTCTGCCTCTGCCTGCCAATCTGTCTGCCTGTGCTCGTGCTTGCTCTCTCTCTAACTAATAAATAAATAAAATCTTTCAAAAAATTTGACAGTATAGTATTTTTTTTTAGATTAAAATTTATTTCAACAAATTTTGATTGTGATAAAATTGACCACTTCAACAGTTTTTAGGATACAATTCAGTGGTATTAAGCACGTTCACTGTTGTATAACTGTCTCCACTCTCTATTTCCAGATCTTTTTTTTTAAGATTTTATTTATTTATTTGACTGTCAGATCACAAGTAGGCAGAGAGAGAGGAGGAAGCAGGCTCCCTGCTGAGCAGGGAGCCCGATGGGGGCTCAGTCCCAGAACCCTGAGATCATGACCTGAGCTGAAGGCAGAGGCTTTAACCCACTGAGCCATCAGGTACCCTCTCTAGACCTTTTTTAATCATCTCAAACTGAAAATTGATATGCCTTAGATAGTTTTTTATTTTTAAATATTTTATTTATCTATTTGACAGAGGGAGAGAGAGAGATCACAAGTAGGCAGAGAGGCAGGCGGGGGGGGGGAGCAGGCTCCCTGCTGAGCAGAGAGCCCAATGTGGGGCTTGATCCCAAGACCCTGAGATCATGATCTGAGCCGAAGGCAGAGGCTTAACCCAGTGAGCCACCCAGGCACCCCCCCCCTTAGATAGTTTTTTAATCCATTCTTCTATGATGGTCTTTTGAGTTGTTTTCACCTCTTGTCTGTTGTGAATAATGCTGCTGTGAACATTGGGATATAAATATCTGTTTTGGGGCACCTGGGTGGCTTAGTCATTAAGCATCTGCCTTTGGCTCAGGTCATGATCCCAGGGTCCTGGGATTGAGCCCCTCGTTGGGCCTCATTGGGCCTCTCTGTCACTCTGCTGCTACCCCTGCTAATATTCCCCTTCTGTCTCCCTCTTCTGTCAAATAAATAAAAATCTTAAAAATAAATCAGTATATAAAAATAAATATCTGTTGGGGCACCTGGGTGGCCCAATGGGTTAAAGCCTATGCCTTCAGCTCAGGTCATGATCCCAGGGTCCTGGGATGGAGCCCCGCATTGGGCTCTCTGCTCAGCGGGGAGCCTGCTTCTCACCACCCCCTACCCTGCCTCCAACTCTGCCTACTTGTGATCTCTGTCTGTCAAATAAATAAATAAAAATCTAAAAAACAAAATACCTGTTTTTAGTCCCTGCTTTCAATTCTTTTGGGTACTAGAAATGGAGGTGCTGGATCTTAGGTTAAGCAGTGATTTTTAAAGTGCACTATTCAGTGGTGTTTAGTACATTTATACTGTTGTGAGGCCATAATCACTAATTTCAGAATATTTTCATCCTTCCACACCCCTTACCCTAGGGAAACTCCATGCCTGTTAAGCATTTACTTTCCCCGTCCCTAGTAACCACTAATTTGCTTTCTGTCTCAATAGATTTGTCTCTTCTGGACATTTCATGTAAATGGAGTCACACCATATGTTGTCTTTTGTGGTTGGCTTCTTTCACTTAGCATCATGTTTTCAAGGTTCATCCATGTTATACAATGTATCCTTTTTTTTAAAGGTTTTTAATTTATTTATATGACAGACGGAAATCACAAGTAGGCAGAGAGGCAGGCAGAGAGAGAGGAAGGGAAGCAGGCTCCCTGCCGAGCAGAGAGCCCGATGCAGGACTCGATCCCAGGATCCTGGGATCATGACCTGAGCCGAAAGCAGAGGCTTTAACCCACTGAGTCACCCAGGCGCCCCTACAATGTATCCTTTTTAAGATTGAATAATACTTCATTGCATGTATTTGCCACATTTTAATTATATGAATATACCACATTATAAATTGATCAGTTGACAGATATTTACCAACAAAATTCCATAATTTTTTATAGAGGACTTTCCCATATTTTTGTTAGATTTATTCCAAGGCATACATTTTCATATTCTTATGAATTATGTTTTTATAATATAAAAATATACATAATTTTGAAGAATAAAAGCATTTCCTATATTGTCTGCTGTTCTGTAGGAATATATGACATTGATTTTTATATCCTATAAATCTAAAGTTTGATAAACTTTCTGAATTCCAAAAATTTGTTGGGCAACCAGATTTTATATATACCAATCATATCATTGTGATGAGTGAGTTTTATCATCTCTTTCCATGTCTTCTGTCATTTCTTTCTTTTACCTTGCCCTGCTGACTGGAATCTCTAGTATAATGTTGAATAAAATAGTGGTAAGTCTTGACTGATTTCTGATCACAAGGGAAGAACTTTCAACCCTTTACCATTAAATATGAGGTTTGCTATAAATCTGTTTATGTTTCTAATGACCTTTGTCTTAGCTGAGACCTGGCATTCTAGGAGGACTCTTCATTGGTTTTAGTTTGTAAGAAACATTTAGATGAGTTCCTGGGAGCACTTTCCCTCTGAATCAGTCATTTGGGCCATTCTTGATAGGACTTTTGAAGTCACACTGACTTGGGTCCAGATCTGGCTCTGTCATATACTTGTGATTTTTGGCTAGGACTAGGAACTAGGGACTATTTAACAGCAGAAGTATCATAGCATGTTCCATTGAATTAGTCAATTCTGTGAGAAGCATGGTACTGGTATAGTTTTAGGTGAAATGTATTAATATTCTCTTATGATTGCCTATGATGCTCTGATATATCTCTATTGTAAGCAGCTGGATGACTATAGTTTTGCTAATAGTTGCTATATATTTTTTGTAACCTTCTCCACTCTTACGGTTCTGGTATCTCGGTTTTACTGATCTTTTGCTACAATGCCAGTTCCCGTGTCTCTATCAGTTCTCTTGAATTTGTGAAGGAGATGATGATGCGTGATATTGCTGTACCACTTAGGAGGTGTAGGGTAACCTCACATGGCTCTGTCAGCAGACATAGGGCTTCCTTACATAATAGCATATGTGGTTAGGTGATGCCCTTTCAATCTCTGTGATAAGAGGTGGTAGATTGGAAGGGAATAATAGAAGAAGAGAGTTTTTTGAGTAGCTTGTGGACTCACGTTAGCTTCAGAAGTGTCTGAGGCCAGAGGAATTTAATACCCAAACTAGCATCGGAACTCCCAAAGCTTACCTATATGTTTGACTGGGTGGGTGCATGTCTCTTTTCTGCAACCAGGAGCCTAAATAATTCCCCAGCACCCAACACTGTCATATGAGGGGAGAGAGCACAGGTAATGTTGTCCAAGGACTTGGAGGTTTGTGTTTCTGAAACCCTGTGGGAATTTTTAGGATTGAAATTGATATTCCTTATCCTGAAAGGACCTTTGCAATTACTGATGAAGGGTTGGCCTTTCTCCATTGCAGATTGACATCAGTAAATGCCATTACTTAGTGGATTTGGACACCACGAGAGAAACGCCCCGGGAGCCGAAATACTCATCAAATAGAGAAGAATGGATCAGCTTGGCCTACAGACCATTCCTTGATGCTTCTAAGTACGTAGTGTTGGGGATTGCTTTCTCTAGCAGGGCTAGTCCCTGAGAAGCAGCGCTTCCAAGTTTGAGCAGAACTTAGTGGAGCCACGGACCCTAAACTTACCTCATAGTATGTCCTGTTTGTCCCGGCTGCTGCTTCATTCCCCTCCGCCCACTCCGCACACCTCTGGTGCAGGGGGAGGGAGGGAGGTTAGTGCCTTCAGAGGTTTTTCACTTCCCATAAATTTTACTCGTTTCCCATAAGTTGGCATTCTTTTCATGACCATAGACTGAGGAAAAAATCTGCTGGTTTAAGAACTGGAGGGAAAGGTACAGTCCACTTGAAGGTGGACAGAGTACATAGAAGAGAGTTGTCAGAAGACGCGGCTTGCTGGTTGTTCCTGATTCCCAGATTTACTGAATTTACGCTAGAACAGAGATGGTAATATTTTATCTTTTTCATTGGAATGTCATAAGGATTAAATGAGAGTGGAAATATAAAGATGTTTTTAAATTCTAAAGCATTGTATAAATGTCAGGCTTTTCAATTAATTAGCACGCAGCCTCGGGGTCCAAAATTATGCTGAGTTTCTTACTCAGCATTTCCTAGTATATATTGATGTCACTGCAGGAACAGTGGGATCTCACAGCCCAGTCTTGCCACAGCAGTTTATAACTGTCAGCACTGTGACGTCTCATGTTGCAGACTTGGGACGATTGAGTTGGGCTGTTTTGTCAGAGCCTTGTACCTCAGGGAGACCGCTCTGAGGTGGTGCATGAAATGGTATTGGGAGCTTGATCCTGGAATGCCTTCCAGCCCATTCCCTGGGGTTGTTACATTTCCTCTGTCTTCTTGAGACCCTGGTTTTTGTACTTGAGCAATTTCTGTAACAGGGAGAAATATGGCACCATCTGCACGAGATGGTCACTCATGTCTTAGACCCTAGACTGGATGGGGCTGCAGACCCAATTACTCTCTAACTCCTCAGGAAAGGGGAAGGTTTTAATAAGCCCGTGACATACCACCACATGCTCTTTTAGAAATGGAAGCCAATTAGCTTCTCAAAGGTTTCAGGCCGTAAAACCCTGAGGGTTCACTTTGAGAGACGATTTTTTCTTTTATTCCATTCTCCATCTGTCTGTCTATCCATCTGACATGCATCCAATCAGCAGATTTTTTTTGAACACCGCCAGGCACTGCGGTGGATCCTAGGTATATAGTGATGAACAATACGTGCAAATTCCTTGTCCTCTTGGACCTGGGCATTAAACAATAAGCATACAAATCAATATATAATTACAACCTGCATTAGGTGCTTTAAAGGAAAAGTCCAGGGTGCTGTGGGAGAAGGGAGTCAGCAGTAGGAGGCGCCTGCATCTTAGAGCTCCAAGCCAGCTGGTTAGGCAGGTTTGAAAATCAGAAGATATTACGTCCTTGTCACAGAGCTGGATTTTTTAAAGGATGTAAAAGAAGTAATGAGACACAGATTTTCCCCTTAAATAACTTACAACTTGTGTAGTTACACATGCAAAAAACGACTTGAAAATAATATTAAGACCATAGGAAGTGCCGGGTTAAGTGCTAGAACTTCCAAGAAAGGGGAGATCTGTGGCGGTCAGGGTATACCGAGAAGCTTCCTGAAGGACCTGGCTCCTGAGCTGAGGTGTAGAGGAAAGGGAGGATTCGTACTGGTGGTAGAGACAGCAGAATCACCTAGATAATTCAAGGAGAGGATATCATGAGCACAAGTGGAAATATAAAAAGAAGCCCTTTGGGTGAAGTGGCTGAGGGTTAGTCAAAAAGAACTTAATTTACCTCTCTCACTGGCTTAAGTTGGCTTTTAGGTAAAGTGATCTATAAGTGGCCATCCAAATCAAAGTGCTTTTGAAAATAAAAGGAGCCTGTCCTCGGCAAATCAAGATGTGTGGTCACCCTGCTTCAATGTGACCAGAATACAAGGGCTTGCCTCAAAAAGCAGGGTGGAGGAATGGAGCATGGATGGTTCATTTGCCCAGCAGTCCATGCTGATGTGTGGATTTGCCCATAGCTTACTTACTTGATTTAATATGCTGACATTCCTTGGTATTGTAACCTAGGCTTGGTCTCAGCCTTCTCAGAGGGAAGGAATCTGGATAATTTGAATACCATTTTGTCACATAGAAATATCCTTTGTGCAGACTCAGCTCAGGGGAAAGCAGCCTAAAGATGATTATAACAGTAATGATCTTCATTAGTCAATAATTGTGACTAGGACAAATTTAGGAATTCTGGATATCTGTGAATACAGGAAGAGGCTTGTTTTCTGTTGAAATTGTTGGAAGACAAGCAAGGCCTTTCCTGTTGGCTAGTGGAGCATGACTCTATAAATAGGGCTAAATGTTGTTAGCCCATTTAGATGAATGGCAACTCAGAAGTCCATTTGTTCTTTTCCCATAGGCTGCTTCTCTGTATTATGAGAGGCCTAGAGACCTCAGAACCCATTCGTCTGAAACATGACCCAGGCAGAAGTTCTTACCCATGTTCTGGTCTCCCCTTGCACACAGCTGGTGCCAAAGCCATGCCTTTCTTTCCCTGAGTTTGCCACATTGATGTCTGGCTAATTTTAATTATTTTTTTAAGATTTTATGTATTTATTAGACAGAGATTACAAGTAAGCAGAGAGGCAGCGAGAGAGAGAGGAGGAAGCAGGCTCCCCGCTGAGCAGAGAGCCCGATGTGGGGCTCGATCCCAGGACCCTGAGACCATGACCCGGGCCGAAGGCAGAGGCTTTAACCCACTGAGCCACCCAGGCGCCCCTGTCTGGCTAATTTTATAAAGCTTTCTCTGACTCCCAGGACATGGGGTCTAAACTAGTTAACAATATCACTTTTTAAAGCAGACACATTTGTTACCCTATGGCCACTTCATATTACATACTTTCTAAAATAAGAGGGGAATTTTTTTCTTTCTTTGAAGCATGATATAATTGCTGCTTGTATAAAATAGCTTGACACGTGGGTGGATGTAATACCTACTCTGAGATTCCCCAGAGAGGAGTGAAAGGAGAGAGCCGTGAGTTGCCGGCTCAAGGGTGGGTTCCTTCCTAAGTATGGGGAGAATGTTGGGCTGTTGGAGTCTGGTGGGAAGTGCCTCTCCAAGACCTTGGAGTTGGCCTCCTGAGCACCAGGTCCTGTTTGTAGCTTTGGAATCAAGTTGGGAGGCCCGGCCCCTGCTTCACACAGCTGCTCACCGTCCACGCCTTCCTTCCTCGGTACAGGTCCCTTTGTCTGGCTAGCTTTGCTTTACCTTTGGTTTTTGGATTATGAGATTTCCTTCTTTCTTATTTTGGACATATAAACTGCCTCTAACTGAATTTTAGGCTTGCCTGATGAGGGGCTTGAGATAATTTGAGGAGCCTTACATAGGGCAGGATTTCAAAGCCCTGCAAGTTTATAGTTACAGGTGAAAAGTAGATGTAAGTGAGGAGTTAAAAGTTCACACCTTCAGCTGGCATGGTAGGAGAGGGACCTCCTGCAGTCAGAGGTCCTTGACAACAGCAAGATTGGGACTGTTTGGACGGCATCAGTCCCCTGTGTTCTTTTAACGCCCAGCACAAGATTCTCAGTGGCCACTGAGCTTAACCTGCTGTGGAGATTTTCTTTTTCTTTTTTTTTTTTTTTTACAGAGACCATGACTCTTCTTTTAGCCTCCAAGAAGAAGTGAATCCAGCAGCTGTGAGGCCTAAAAAGAGTCTGTGGCACCTGTATCCATTTTGGCCCTATGTGGTGGTCTGGTTGATGGCAGCCATTGTGTCCCCAGCCCCTAACCCCAGCATAAGTAGGATTGTTTATTTCTGGAAGAGAAGAAGAAGATCCTAGAAAATCACTGTTAAGTGATTCCAACCCCAAATGAGTTGGAATCTTTTGTTCTAGTTATTGTGGTGTAATAAATCACTCCAAACTTATCAATACAAAATAACAGCAATTTTTCATTGTTTCCCTCATGGTTCTGGGGTTGACTGGGCTCAGCCAGGCAGTTCTTCAGCTGCTCGGAGTTGTCGTGCATTGGCCGTCAGGTGGTGGTTGGGACTAGAGGCCTTGCAAGGCTTCCTCATGTGTCTAGCAGTCCATGCTGGCTTTTGGCCAGAACACTTACATGTGGCTTCACCCCGTGCCCTACGCTTCCTCCCAGCATGGTGGCCGGCTTCCAAAAGCTAGTATCTCAAAAGCTATAAAGTTTTTTTATGACCAAGCCTGGGAATGCATACAGTGTCTCACTCTTGTCTCATTCTGCTCATTGAAAGCAAGCCACTCGAATAACCTGTGTTCAAGGGGAGAGGAATTAGATTATCCCTGGGAGATGCGAGGAATGTCAAAGAATTATGGACATGTTTTAAAGCCATCACAGCTCTTTTGATGCCATTCTTCATCCAAATTGGATAATTTTTGAAATTTTCCTTTTTAAAGGAAATTTCTAGCAGAAGAGACATATGGTGCACAAAATAGTCCAGCAGGCCATTCATCTGCAGCTTTTTGCTACCCAGGTGGAAAGGGAGTCTACACCCTATGGCAGTATTTGGTTGCAGGCCAACAGTTTGACTTGCTTCAGATGGTGTTCATGTCCTTTGGGTGGAGTTAGTTCTCCCTCCTAATCAGTAACTGCCTCACTCTTGTCTTTTCCCTGCACCGCAGTCATGGTGGTACCACAGCTCCTTCATCTCTGCCGAGAATACTGAGAAATTGTAAGGAAGACGAGATCAGGGTTTCTGAACTTTGTAATTCTTTACAGCGCATTATTCTCACTATTTTGTTTCTTTATCAGTTTTTGGCTTCCCCCCTTTTAAAAATCTTATCCTGGATACTTTGCTGGGACCTTTCATCTGGCAGAGCTACCCCAGGCTAGATTTGGCTTCAAAACACATTGGCATTTTGCTCACCGCAGTCTTCAACTGCTTAATCATTGAGATCTGCTGACATTTTAAGAAGAACAGACCTTTTTTTGGTTTTGTTTTTCTGAAGCTCAGAAACTGTGCTTCCCGGTGTTTTGAAATTCTCTAGAAAGAGGCTGTGTACAGACCATCTGTGCTGAGTGCTGTAGAGACTCAGGTTTGCAGAGCGTGTGCAGTCTGTAGGACTGGCCCCCCTTTTAGCTTAGACCAAGCAGCTGGCATCATCAGAGGTCTTTATTCTGAGTTCCTTGAGGGTAGAAACCACAACTCTTCTTGAATTGCTATAACACCTAGCACACACTAAGGCCTCAGAAAACATTTATCAGTTATTTGTTGTATTTCAGGTTTTTTTATTTTTATTTTTTATTTTTTTAAAGATTTTATTTATTTATTTGACAGAGATCACAGGTAGACGGAGAGGCAGGCAGAGAGAGAGGAGGAAGCAGGCTCCCTGCTGAGCAGAGAGCCCAATTCGGGGGTGGATCCCAGGACCCTGGGATCATGACCTGAGGCAGAGGCCTTAACCTACTGAGCCACCCAGGCGCCCCTCAGGTTTTTTAAAAGTATAGTTGACATACAATGTTACATTAGTTTGAGGTATACAACAGTGTTTCCACAAGTTTATATATTATGCTACTTTGACCACAGTATGACTGCCATCTGTCACCATACATCACTCTTAAAGTATCATTGACCATATTCCTTATGCTGTGCCTTTTATTCCCATGACTTGTTTATTCCATGAAGGAATCCTGTATCTCCCAGCCCTTCACTCATTTTGCCCATCCCCTACCCACCAACCGCTAATACTCAGTTTGTTCTTTATAGTCATAGGTCTGATTCTATTTTTTGTTTATTCATTTTATTTTTTTAGATTCCACATATGAATGAAATCATATGGTATTTCTCTTTCTCACCCTGACTTATTCACTTAGCATAATATCCTCTGGGTCCATTCATGTTGTCTCAAAATGCACAGTCTCCTCCCTTTTTATGACTGTGTAATATGTTCCATCATGTATATATACCAAATCTTTTTTTAAAGTAAGTTTTTAATTTTAATTCCGGTATACTTAACATACAGTGTTAAATTACTTTCAGGTGCACAATATGATTGTGATTCAATAATTCTGTACATTACTGAGTGCTCATGATGTTAAGTGCATTCTTAATCCCCTTCACCTATTTCACCCATCCCCCTCCTCCCTGACCTCTGATGACCATCAATTTGTTCTATATAGTTGAGAGTTTGTGTTTTGGGTTCTCTTTCTCTTTTCCTTTGTTCATTTGTTTCTTCCACATATGAATGAAATTATGCAGTATTTGTCTTTCTCTGACTGACTTATTTCACTTAGCATTATACTCTCTAGGTCCATCCAGTGTATTGCAAATGGCAAGATTCATTTTTATGGCTGAGTCATATTCCATTGTACATATACCCACCGAATCTTCTTCAGTCATCTATCGATGGGCACTTGGGCTTCTGTATCTTGGCTGTTGTAAATAATGCTGCAATGAATATAGGAGTGCATGTATTTTTTTGAATTAGTGTTTTCATTTTCTTTTGGTAAATACCCAGTAGTGGAATTATAGAATCATATGATATTTCTGGTTTTAATTCTTTTTTTTAATTTTTAATTTTTATATTTTTATAAATATATAATGTAACCCCACCACCCTCTCCCAACACCCCTCCCCCAACCCCCCTCAGTTTGTTTTATGACATTAAGAGTCTGTTTTTAATTTTTTGAGGAACCTCCATACTGTGGTTGTACTAGTTTGCATTCCCACCAATGGTGCACAAAGGCTCTTTTTTCTCCACATCCTTGCCAACACTTGCTGTTCCTTGTGTTCGTGATTTAGGCCATTCTGACTGGTTTGAGGTGATATCTCATTGTGGTTTTGAATTGCATTTCCCTGATGATGAATTATGATGAGCATCTCTTCACGTGTCTGTTGGCCAGCTGTGTGTCTTGTGAAATATCTGTTCAGGTCCTCTGCCCGTTTTTTAAAGGGTTTGTTTTCTGATGTTGAGTTGTATGAGTTCTTTATATATGTTGATATAAACTCTGTATCAGATATATCATTTGCAAATATCTTCTCCCATTCAGTAAGTTGCCTTTTAGTTTTTTTGTTTTGTTTTGCCTTTTAGTTTTATTAATGGTTTCCTTCACTGGCAAGAGCTTTTTATTTTGATGGTAGTCCTAATAGTTTATTTTTGGTTTTTGTTTCCCTTGCCTGAGGAGACATATCTAGAAAAATGTTGCTATGTTTCTCTGATGTCAGAAAAATTACTGCCTGTGTGCTCTCTTATAGGATTTTTATGATTTCAGGTCTCAGATTTAGATCTTTTTTTTTTGTAAATTTTTTTTTAAGATTTTATTTATTTATTAGTTAGAGAGAGAGAGAGCGAGCGAGCACAGGCAGAGAGGCAGGCAGAGGCAGAGGGAGAAGCAGGCTCTCTTCTGAGCAAGGAGCCCGATGTGGGACTCGATCCCAGGACGCTGGGATCATGACCTGAGCCGAAGGCAGCTGCTTAACAAACTGAGCCACCCAGGCGTCCCTAGATCTTTTTTTTCTTTAGCGATTCATTTATTATTTGAGAGAGGGAGAGTGCAGAAGTTGGGGGAGGGGCAGAAGGTGAGAATCTCCAGCAGATTTCTTGCTGAGCAGGGAGCCCAGTGCAAGTCTCTATCTCAGGACTCTGAGATCATGACCTGAGGCAAAATCAAGAGTCAGATGTTTAACTGACTGAGCCACACAGGTGCCCCTCAGATTTAGATCTTTTTTTTTTTTTTAAGGATTTTATTTATTTATTTAACAGAGCAATCCCAAGTAGGCAGAGAGGCAGGCAGAGAGAGAAGGGGAAGCAGGCTCCCTGCTGAGCAGAGAACCTGATGTGGGGCTCCATCCCAGGACCCTGAGGTCATGACCTGAGCTGAAGGCAGAGGCTTAGCCCACTGAGCCACCCCAGATTTAGATCTTTAATCCATTTTTAGTTTTATTTTTGTGTGCGGTATGAGAAAGTGATCGTACTTCCTCTTTTTGCATGTAGCTCTCCAGTTTTTTCATCACCATTTGTTGAAGACACTCTTTCCTATTTATTGTGTGTTCTTGCTTCCTTTGTCAAAGATTAATTGACCATACAGGTGTGGGTTTATTTCTAGGTTCTCAATTCTGTTTTCTCGATCTGTGGGTCTGTTTTTATGCCAGTACCATATTGTTCTGATTACTTCAGCTTTGTAGTATATCTTGAAATCTGGAGTAGTGATACCTCTACCTTTGTTTTTCTTAAGATTGCTTTGACTGGGTCCTTGTGTACCATACAAATTTTAGGATTATTTGTCCTAACTCTATGAAAAATGATGCTGCTATTTTGCTAGGGATTGCTTTAAATTGTAAATTGCTTTAGGTAATATGGACATTTGAACAGTATCCGTTTTCCGAATCCATGAGCATAGACTACCTTCCATTTGTTTGTGTCCTCTTTACTCTCTTTGGTTGCTGTTTTACGGTTTTCAGAGTACAGTTCTTTCATCCCCTTGATGAAGTTTATTCCTGGGTATTTCATTATTTTTGGTGCAAATGAAAATGCTCTTGTTTTCTTAATTCCTCTTTCTGCTACTTTGTTATTAGTGTATAGAAATGCTATCAGTTTCTGGGTATTAATTTTGTATCCTGCCACTTTACTGAATTTGTTGATTAGTAGTTTTTCGGTGGAGTCTTTAGGGTTTCCTATGTATAGTATCCTGTCATCTACAAATAGTGAAAGTTTTACTTCTTCCTTACCAATTTGGATGTGTGTTAGTCCTTTTTCTTGTCCGATGGCTGTGGCTGGGATTCCAGTACTACGTTGAGTACAAGTGGTGGGAGTGCACATCCTTGTCTTGTTCATGATCTTAGAGGGAAAGCTCTCAGTTTTTTATCATCAGGTGTGATGTTAGCTATGGGATTTTCTGTTTTTGAAATTTTGAGGTCAGTTTATTAAGTTCAATGAGGAAAGCTATCAGAAAAATACTCTCCAGAAAATTATTTTCTCTTAGTTAAAAAGGAAAGAAAAGTCAACACCTCAGCACAGCCGCAGATGCTGTGGCAGCCATGATTCCCTGCAGAGGGGGCTAGTTGGTTAGATCACTCTCTGAGTCTGCAGGACTGTGGTTTGAATCATCCTCCTCGTCCTCTCACTCCAAGTCGTCTGTTTCCTGGAACAGAGATTCATCTACCTCCGCATTGTTTCCAGCATCCTCCAAACACTTCATATCCAGTGTGTCAGGATCATGATGTGTTTCGAATGGTTGTTTCCTACCTAATTCATTTTTTCCTGCTTATTCTTCTTCTTTCATTTATTTCTTTTTAATTTCCAGGAGTTCTGGAACAAACTTGGCCTTTCAACTTAAGAAATTCGCATTTGTAACAGGAGCGGCATGAAGTAATTACTCTTCAGCTTCTGCTTTCTCTTTTTGTTTATTTTCTTCTCTTCCAGTTTTTATTTGATTGCTTTCATTTAATTTTTCTTGCACAACGGTCACTAAAGTAAAGATCATCACCCTACCGAGATTTTCTTCTGCCTATAGTGCTAATCATTTTAAAATGTCTGAGACAGGGGCGCCTGGGTGGCTCAGTGGGTTAAAGCCTCTGCCTTCGGCTCGGGTCGTGATCCCAGGGTCCTGGGATCGAGCCCCGCATCGGGCTCTCTGCTCAGCGGGGAGCCTGCTTCCTCCTCTCTCTCTGCCAGCCTCTCTGCCTACTTGTGATCTCTGTCTGTCAAATAAATAAATAAAATCTATTTTAAAAAAAGACAAAAAAACCTCTGCCTTCTGCTCAGGTAAAAAAAAAAAAAATGTTTGAGACAGCATTATCTTGTATATATTCCTGGGAGAATATTTCATAAAGAGCGGCTTCATCTGGCTATTTGTCCCTGTATCAGTGAACTTGAGGGTGGTCTGGGCAGTTTCATCATTTTCTCCAACCTCAGATGTCAGAGTAATTGTGAAACTGGATGCATTTTCTTTTTTTTTTTTTAAGATTTTATTTATTTATTTGACAGAAGGAGATCACAAGTAGGCAGAGAAGCAGGCAGAGAGAGAGGAGGAAGCAGGCTCCCCGCTGAGCAGAGAGCCCGACTCGAGGCTCCATCCCAGGACCCTGGGATCATGACACGAGCTGAAGGCAGAGGCTTTAACTCACTGAGCCACCCAGGCGCCCTGCATTTTCTGATAATACCAGTTAATGACCCTCTCAAGCCTCTCCTCCCCTTCCCATCCTCACAGCACAGTTGTACTGCACGTGAGAGAACAGGAGCAGGACTGTCCCTTGACAGGGGGAGCTCAGAGACCTCTGCCTGTGAAGGAGTTGGGGTAGATGGGCTCCAGAGCCTCCAGCTCGTGCTGCTCCTCACCGTCCTCTGTCATCGTGGCCCCCACCACTGCCTGTGGACCGCCTAGCCACCCAAGTGGCCTGCTGCAGTGGGGACCACGGTGCACCGGGATTGCTGGCAGTGGCCAGGCCAGTGCAGGTGCAGAGTCCCTGGCTCTGAGGCTCTGGGCCCAAAGCCAGGCCTGGCCTGCTGAGCAACAACCCTACATGGGGCTCCACCTCACTGTGGGGTTTTAATCTATGACCTTTGTTGTGTCACTGTATGTTCCTGGTAAACCCACTTTGTTGAGAGTTTTCATCATGAATGGATATTGAATGTTGTCAAATGTTTTTTAAGTATCTAGAGAGATGATCATGTGTTTTTTTTTTTTTTTCATTTTGGTGTATCACGTTGACTGATTTATGAATATTGAACCATCTTTGCATCCCTGGAATAAATCCATGTGGCCATGGTGGATGATCTTTTTAATGCATTGTTGTATGCAGTTTGCTGATGTCTTGTTGAGGATTTTGCATCTGTGTTCATTAGTCATACTGGCCTGTAGTTTTCTTATTTTATGATTATTTTACATTCTTTTTAAAAAATATCAGTGTGGTTTATTTTAAAAATTTTATTTGACAGCAATAGAGCACACACAAGCAGGAAGAACAGCAGGGAGAGGGAGAGGCAGACTGGCCGCTGAGCAGGGAGCCCAACGTGGGGCTTGATCCCAGGACCCTGGGATTGTGACCTGAGCTGAAGGCAGACATTTAACCAACTGAGCCATGCAGGGCCCCATTATGTCACATTCTTAGAACCGGTTTTATGCCAGATAAACAAGAAAAAGTGAAATAAGGATTTCTTTAGAAGCTGATGCCCTTATTCAGTAAGATAAAGATTTGTTGAGTGGCTGATGGGATT
>ML109619.1:28240-41262 GCA_003697995.1 Taxidea taxus jeffersonii | reverse complement strand
TGCTGAGGAGCAAGGCCAGCCGGTGGTGGGAGCCATGCACGTTTTCACAGTCTGGCGCTGCCACAAGGCAGTGGCTGGGGGAGTGCTCCCCGGTGCAGGCTTCTTGCGGGGAGCCGGGCTTTAGAGAAGGGTGAGTCTCACTGGAGCTGGTGCGGCAGACCATGGGGGTGGAGGACTCAGAGGGATACAGGTCGGCCCTGAGACACACATCGGTGATGGGTAGAGGGATGGGTTGGTCATCGACTAGGTAGATAGGGCAATGATTGATTAGAGAGAGAGGTACATAGGTAGGAGGATAGGACCCACAGACAGACAGACAGAAGCTTAAGGACGGGAGATAGAGCCACAGAGACACGGGGAGGGCCAGGGGGACAAAGCCAGACGGGGAAAGACCAGGAGGTTTGGGATGAGAGCAAGTTCTGTGGAGACGGAGCTCCAGAAATCAAGAGGGACCCAGACTCAGACATTAAAAAAGGGAAAAAAGGCGAATGTGGAGAAAACCAATAGGAAAAATGCAGAGGGAGAGTGTGCTGCTGGGAGGGAGGGAGGGGAGAGACCGTCATCAGGCCTGTACAAGGAGAAAGAAGGACTCGGAGGGAGACACGGGCCTCCGAGAAGGAGAGACAAGCAGACGTGAGCAAGCCTTCCTGAACCAGGGCCAGCTCCGGAATTCTGGAATCAGAATCACCCAGGCCCTCCACATTCCCTAAGCTCCACTAACCCCCTCCTGGGCCTGGCTCAGCCCCTTCCTCCCTGCTCCGCTGCCCTGCGCTTGTAGCTGGGAGAGTGGCAGGCGCAGGGGTAGGGTGGGGGGGGGGGGGGGGCCCCGGGTGGTCTGTTGGTGGCAAAAGGAGGGTCACCCCGGAAGACTCGAAGGGCTTGTCCCGGCCCAGCTGACACTGACCCACTGCGGGCCTGGTCTTGCGCACACCAATCCTAGGGTGACTTCCTGACCCAGATGGGGAAACTGAGGTCCAGAGAGGAGGAGGGGGGCCCCAACCCTCTCTCCCGGTCTCCAGGCTCTTTCTTTCTCCTCCAAATCACGTTTCTTCCTCCCTGGTGTGGGAAGGTGGTGGAGAGATGGCCCCTCCCGTGTCCCTGTGCCTTTGGGCGAGTGGCCCAGACTTACCGCCACGAAGAACATGGTAAAGAGGTAGACCATGGCCTCCATGTGGAACCGCCGCTTGGCAGCGATGCTGACGGTGGGGAGCAAGGCCAGGCTGCTGAGGGTAGGCAGGAGAAGTTTCGCCGCGAGCGTCCCCATGGGCCAGGGCAGAGGGGAGGGTGCAGGCCTCCCAGGTCCCCAGGGCGGAGGAAACCAAAGGGACAAGGCCTGCTCCTTGAACGGGGGCTCCGAAGGCAGCTGTGGTTCCAACGCCCTGGAAGGAGGCAGGGACAGGAGTGCATATGTGAGAGCCCATGGACGGGGTCCAACAGCTGAGATACCATGTGATCAACACTTGTCTCTGATTTTTTTTTTTTTTCGAGAGACCAGAGCTGTTGGTTCCAGGAGACCACACTTCTTTTCTTTTCTTTGAGGCAACAACCTCGGAGTAAAGTGGCCATGAGTAGGAGCCTCAGCTTGCAGCCTCTTTCTGTCCTGGCCCTCGCCCTGGGCCCCAGGGAGCCCAGAGTGAGTGCGCCAGTCGTCTCTGCTGCTTGAGTCCCGTGTCTAGGCGGCTGCAGGACAAGGTGAAGGCGATCCTACTCACTCAAGAGCCTTGCAGACAAGCGCAGTATTTTACCAGCCCACGCCAGGTCCTGCTCGCCTGCTCTTTCCCGACCTGGGTTTCCTTGGCACCCGGACTAATGAGACAGTGTTTTCTACCCGGTTACATTGTTTCGCATCTGTAGTAAACAGCAGGGCGGTCTGTCTCTCCTGAGCTCCCAGGCGGAGGCCGCAGCGGGCGTCGCAGCCTCCCTCCGCTGGCCTTGGGGAAAAGCCCTTCCCTTGTTGTAAGACGTCTTAGGGGCACTGTCTGGCAGGGTGTCCCCTTGTCCTCTGGCCCAGGAATGATGGTGGTGGTGAGCTACCCAGGCAGACTCTTCCCAGCCTGATCGCTTGTTTCCTGACTGATCTGTTTTCTGCCAAAGAACCATCTTTTCTTCTATTCTCTTTTTTCATCCTGATGTAATTCCCACACAACAGAGTGCACAGATTAGAAGTACAGTTGGATGAGTTTTGACAAGTGCACAGAGCTATGGGTCCACCGCTTCTCCCCATCAACCCAGGGTGACCCCTCACACCCTTGGCCAACGCAAGCAAGCGCCGCTCTGCTCTCTGCTGCACGCCCGACTTGGCCTGCTCCAGGATTCCGCACAAATGGGACCATGCGGTGTGCATTTGGGGTCTGACTTCTGCTCCAGCGACAGAGCGTCCCTGAGAGTCGCCCACGTTGTGCGAGGTGGTTTCTTTGGTTGCCAGGCGAGTGGGGTTCTACCACGTGGATGGGCCATGCTTCTGTTCTCCTGAGAGCTGGACCACCGAGGGCGACCACGCAGGGCCAGCAGGAGCACGAGTGTCGGGAGCCCTTTCTGCTGTTTGCAACAATGCGTTCGGTCAGGCCATTTTTCTGCTTCGGTGCCTTCCAAGGCACCCACCATCCCTGGGGTAGAGTAAGGGTCGAGGAGAACACCAGGCCCTCCGTGGTCCGGCCCCGTGGGCCCACCACACACCCGGGTCTCCACCACACTCTCAGACCCCGTCTTTCCTCCTACCCCCTGCCCCCCACCTCCACCGCAAGAACATAGTTCCTCCCGATCGTCTTTCTGGTCCCTGGCTCAACAGCACCGTCTGTGGGGAAGGCCGTCCCCCGGCCTGGCGCCCAGGCAAGCCGAGGTGCTTCTGTGCCGGGCCCGAACCTGGCACACTGTAGGTTTTTGACAAACACTGGCTGAATGAATGACTTTGTTCAAAGAATGAATGAAAGTCCAGGGAGGCCAGGCTCCTGCACATTTCAGTCTGGCACCGAGGAGCCCCGTTCCCTCTCCAAATGGGAAAACCAGATCCTGCTCTGCGTGCAGCTCTGGGCAGGGCAGGAGGCCGGCGACCCCACGTGGGCCGTCCCAGAGGCCTGCTCTCCCTGCCCACCTCTCCACCCCTCTGCTCCTGCCCTCACCCAGTCCCCAGCCCGGGTCCCAGGAGGAATACAAACCCTGTGGTGTGGAAATGAGAGTTGATGTCAGGTGCTCAGCGAACCCTCTGGAGCCACAAACCCTGCGCAGAGGCAGGAAGACATTCCACAGTTGGTTTTGTGCATGAGTGTGTGGTGCTTTCTTTGCAGCTGTAAACCCCAGGGCCAGGGCTGTCAGCTTGGGGAAGGGAAAAAGAGAAGGGGGAGGTGTCGGAGAAAGGCAGGGGTGCGGTTGGTTGGACATGTGTTGCAGTGATTAAAGCAGAAGGGGGCTGGGGGGGGCTGCCCCAACGTGGGGAGACAGGTGACCGGGACTGGGGCGGCCTGGGGAGCCCCTGCAGACCGGCCGGAAGTCCCAGGCCAGCGTGGAGGTGGGGACGGTGCGCGTGTGGCTCCCTGCGAGACCTGGCCGCCTGGAGACCGACCGGCTGGCTCGGGGGAGGGCGTCCAGCTCTGAATAGACTGGAATGACCCTCGGCTCTCCCTGCAGCTGGCGAAGCCACGGGCCTGGGGGCCAGGAGAGGGGGAGGCTGAGTGGGAGACCCCGGCCGCTTCAAGGGAGCAGATAAGTGGGGGTGGGGGGACTGGGATAGGGCGGGGCTGGGAGCCCACCCCACCTGGGCCGGATCCACCCACGGGCCAGAGTGACCAATGTGCAGCCTGTCCCCGTCCTCCCCACCTTCCTGTGGCCTCCGCCTGCCAGCCTGCCGTGGCCACCCCCAGCCCAGGCCACACACCCTCCTCCTGCCTGGAACTCACTGCTTGTGCCTCCCCTTTCCTCCTGTAGCCCTCAGCCTCTCCTGACCCCTGCCGGGGTGAGGTCTCTCCCTTCTAACCCCCACCGCCCCGTGTGCGTCTTGAAAGCCACTCGCACCCACGCAGACGTGGATAAGGCGCCGGCTGTGCGTAGGGCTCTGTGCCAAGCACTCTTGCTGCTTTGTCCTGTCGGGTCCCGTCAGCAGCTGGGGGGTGGGGGTGGGGGTCGCTGTCTCTGCTCTCCCCATTTTACAGGGCAGCAGACTGAGGCCCAGAGAGTATCAGTTCACTGGCTCAGGGCTGGGGAGGGTCTCAGGATGGCCTGGCCTCCGCACCCAGCCCGAGGCGGCACCCCCCTCCGCCCAGCAGATGGCGCTGGCCCGGGTGGGACCCCGCAAGCAGGGCATGGGGGGGCAGCCGCAGGGGGAGAGGGAGCCCACCGCCCACGCCCCTTTCCCTCGCCCCCTCGGGCGGTGGAGCAGGCCGGGTTTTATAGAGGTGCTGAAATGCCTGGAATGCCACCCAGCTCCCGCCTCCCGGACAGCTGTCTGTCGGCTCGCAGGCCCCAGAGCCAAGCCAGCTGCTGCGCCTGCGTCCTCCAAGGTCTGAACATCCGACCCGCGGCTCTCGGTCACCCCAGAGCCTAGCGGCCCTCGTGCCCTGGCTCCATGTAGGGGCCCGCTGGGGCGCCCCTGCACCTGGCCGGAGGGGTCTGGGCTTTGGTATTTTCCGGCTTGTTCCTGGGGGCTGCCCCGTCACCCACCCCTCGTGGGCTGCCCGGCAGGGGTCTGCTCCGAGCCCGTGTGCGGGTCTGCGGCCGAGCTTGTGGGAGCAATGGTGACTAGTCTGCGGCCGCCGGCTGAGGACGAGCGGCTTGAGCCTCCCCCAGCCTCCGAGCCGCCACCAGGTGAGCCAGGCCGAGGGCTCCGTCCCTGCCCCACAGGGTCGCCGGGACCCTGATGAGAGTGTGGCACTCTGAGCGGTAGCCTGGCCACCCGTCGGGCCTCGGGGCTGCGTCTCCCGGGAGCTCCCGTGGCAGGCTCAGTTCTCAGCCAGGCCGGGCTTCTCCTGCTGCCGTCCGTGTTCCTTATTTGGGTGGGAAGGAGCCTCTTGTGGAATCTGAGAATCACAGAGGCCTACACGCTTCCTGGGTGCCCGTACTGGAACTCCAAGCCTCGGCCCGACAGAACATGTTTAGGGCATTTGGCTGAGAAAGAAGGACAAGGAAACAAAGAAGCCTGTTTTGGGGTCCAGCTTCCCACCTGCTGACCCCCCAGGTGTTGGTGGAGGGATGTTTTCCCCGAATGCCCAGCCCCTGGGCCCGGGGCAGAGGAAGCTGTCATCTGCCCTGGGCTAGGCAGGAAGATTATAACAGGGGGCTGGCTGCTGCTGGGGCGGCTCTCCGGGGCCTGGTCCTCTTCTGGGTCTGGCCAGTGACCGCCAAGCTGGCCAGATGACCCCTCTGGCTGAGGTCCCCATGCTTCTGAGCTCTGCTCCAGACGCTTTCCTGGACAGGACAGCGCCCGGCTGCCAGGGTGACTGTTCAATTGCCAGTGCCCCCCACCTGGTCACCCCGTGGCCCCCCGGTGTCCCTCCCCGGCCCCGGATCTCTTCTTTCCCCTGAGCCTGCTACTGCTCTTCTGCCTGTGCGCCCCTACCTCTCCTCGGCATCTGGGAGAAACATGCCTATTTTCCTGTTTCCAAGCTTCACCCCAGACATCCAGAAGGCTCTGGTACTCAAACACAGGTGTCTACAGCACCCTTTCCCTAGCCGGGGCCCCAGGAGGCAGCGCATGTGGGTGGGGCCCCCTGGAGGAATTGGCATGCCGGCAGGGAGCTCTGCCTCCGAAGAGTGGAGGACAAGGAGGCCCTGGCTCCAGGAGCGGCCGCACAAGTCCAGCCCTTTGTTTACTGAGCACCCAGCACATCTAGAAAATGCTGGGCCTCAAAGATGCAGTGTGAGCCAGGAGCAGCCCCCTCTCTGTGGGGTCCCAGCCGAGAGTCCGGAAAGAGCATTCTGAAGCCTCAACAAAGTGCTGGGATACCTGGGGGCTTCCCGGAGGAGGTAGCCCCAGCAGACCCTCTGGGGTGCTGCGTATGTCCAGAAAGGTGCACAGAGTGGGGAGCAGGACCCGACATGGGGCCTAGAGTCATCTCTTACAGTGACTCTCCAGGGAGCCCAGACAGTTTGGATCTCAGGAGGGACGGAACCAGGAGGGAGTGACCCCACTAGGTGATTTGTGGGGCTCACTGCAAAATGCGGGACCTTTGTTTAAAAAGCAGGATGAAACTTTTTCTTTCCTCCATGGACTCACCGGACTGTTTGTGTCATAATTTTATTTGAAGTTCATTGTGCTCCTTTGGGCACGAGGATTCTTAGGGGATGAGTGGTCACCCTCCCAAGTACCCCAAGTACCTCCCAGGACCCCAGCCAGAGACACTCAGCCCTGCTCCGGCCCCTTGGGGGGCAGAGGGCAGCTGTGGTCGCTGGGTCCAGGCTGGCGGGGGTGGGGGCAAGAGCCCGGGAGGTGGAGGGAAACGGGCCGACCCGAGCCGAGGCTCTGAGGCCCAGGGTGCGCTCCGTCGCCCCACCCCTGCCACTTCCAGAACACGGATTCAAAGACAGCATCATCCAGACCGCCAACACGGTGACGGCAGAGCCCCAGCCCCGAGCGTGGGTCCCTTCTGAGCATGGGTCGAGCTGCGGAGCTGGTCCTGTGTGTTGCTGCTGGCTGGGAGGCTCCTCGGGCATCTTGGGTTCCTACCCGAGCGCTGGGTCCTAAGGGCACCAGGAGGCCCAGCTCAGCAGCGGTGTCTGTGCTTGGAGCACAGTGAGGCCTTTGGGGAGTCACTCCCTGTTTATCCTTTATTCTCCCCCCCAATCCCTAGGGTCTTTGGGGGCCCCAGGAGCCTTCCCTGGCTCCCGGGGTCTTCCCCAACATCTCCGGGGCCACTAGCAGGGAAAGCAGCAGCCGTGGGTCCCCCATGGGTCTGGAGTGGGGGGCTCCCTGTGTTGCACGGGGGGAGGGCCTGGACGGGCTCCTTAAGGTGCAGGGCGGGGTGGGGTGGAGGCGGCGGGCCCAGGGTCACGCACCTGCGGGCGGTGGCGAAGCCGAGGGATGGCAGGCCTGTCTCCCAGGCGCTGTCCCGCCGGGCTGAGAAGAGGCGCTGGGGGTGTTTGCGTCGGCTGGCTGTGGGGTCCCTCCCAAGGGAAACCATTAGTCACCCTGGCGCTGGCTAGACATGGAGCCGGAAACGCTGGGAGTTTCGGGACCACGCCGGGGGTGCAGGGCCCTGGCGCTTGGCTGGAGGGGAGGGGATGGTGGCTGAGGCTCCGAGGGTGCCCTGGCCCTGTCTGTGGTGTCTGTGGGGCGGGGAGGGGGTGCAGGCATGGGTGTGTGTACTCCAGACTGCCCCAGGGACTGGCTCTGTCCTGTCTGTGCTTCAGTACGCGGACCGCAGGGGGCAGTGTGGACCTGGGTTCAAGTCTCCACCGTACGGACTAGCCCAGCAGCCTTGGGGGGAGGGCTGAGATGGACAAGACCTGCCTTCTCACTGTTCTTGGGGGGGCGGGGGTAGCACGAATGCCACGTAAGAACCCCTGCAGACAGAGGATAGGGTCAGTGACAGTGGTGGGGTCCCTGCTGTGCCACCAATCAGATGTGTGACCCGGGGTGTCCCTCAACAGTCTCACAGCCTCAGTTCCTCCATCTGCAAAATGGGGATGGTTAGGATGCTGGTCTCAGAGCCCTCGGTGCACAGGAAGGACCCCATGCAGGATGGGAGGCGGTGTGGCCTTACTCTTACTCCTTCTCCACTGTTCCTGTCGGTGGCCAGACACCGGGCAGAACTTCCCCAGGGCTAGAATAACTCTCAGCCACCCAGGATGCAGCCGAAGGAGGGGTGCACATCACAGTTCCTCCGGCAAGGGAGGGGGAGGGAGGGTCGGGCTCTCCAGGGGCTGCTGGGGGCCTCGGCCACCTGCACAGCTGAGGCAGGGGCTGGATGACACGCTCAGGAGACCTTACACGCCGCTTCCACCCTGACCTTGTGTTTCCAGGGAGGTGGGTTAGTTGGGGGGAGCGGGGGGGTTCCAGGCCTGGCTTTGGGTATGCAGTTTGCAGAATCTGGGGTCTGCCTGGGTTCCTGGGGGCTGGAGCTCACGCCATGTGCTCCTGTGCTCCATCCTCCACTCCACGCTCTGACTCAGCAAGAACACAGGCCTGGAGCCCCATGTCTGGCCTGCCAGGGGCTGCCCGACTGGCCCGGGGCCCAGCCAGGCCGCTGTGCCCTGCCAAGCCGGTGCTGAGCATCTGCACAGAGTTCCCCCCACGCCTCACCCCAATGGCCCTGGCCTTTTCAGCTGTCTGGTCAGCAGGCCACCGGCACCCCTGTCCCTTCCCTGGAGCCCTCAGCTGAGGCCTCCCTGGTCTCCCTTTGTCCCTCCACCTGCAGAGGCCTTTGCCTCTCAGGAGAACCTTTCCAAGGACGTCTGGGTGATCCGGACCTCACCTTTCCCATCTGTAAAATGGAGCTAGGTGACTGACACTTCCTACCACCCAGGGTCCATGGTGGGGAGGGCCAGAGACTGGGCCCCCTCCTGAGGCAGCAATCAGACAGGCCTAGGCTAGGCTCTGCCTCCACAGCCTCCCCGTGACCCCAGGCCGGCGGCTGCTCTGTCTGCACACCCCAACGCAAGGTTCCCAGTGCTGGACCCGGGAAGGCGGCCTCCCTGCTTGCTGCTCTGGGCCGCTGCCGAGGCAGCAGTCAGCAGGCAGCTGGGCCGGCCTGGCCGGGCTCCAGAGGCGCGGAGCGGGTTAAAGTGTGCGCCAGGCCGGCCGGCGCGGGCGGGGGAGCAGCCTGGTGGGAAGTGTGAGTTCCTCCCTGTCTGCCTGACAGCTATAAAGGCAGACCGGCCTGCAGAGCCGCCACTGGGCTGCGCGCCTCCCTGGGAACCCCCTCTCCTGGGTGCTCTTTGAAGTGGAGGAGGGAGGCGGCAAGGGGGAGGAGGAGGAAGGGAGCAAGGCCGAGCCCACAGCTCTCTGCACTCTGAGCCTCCCCCTGCTCCGAGCACCTGGCGCCGCTTGCCCGCGGCGGCTCTGCCCCCTTTCCCCAGGAGGACAACCTGCTGACCCCCGGGCCAGGTAGGCCACCTCTGCATTTCCTCTTCCCCACGTAGCCCTCCCGGGGCCTGGGTGCACTCCGAGCGGGCTGGGGGGTGCCGAGCATCCCCTAGTCCCCTCAGGGAGCCGTTATGTAACCGGGGGAGGGCTCGTGGGGGGGGGTGGAGACCCTCAGAGCACAGTGAGGGTGGCCCCTCAGCGCCCAGGCTCGGATGCCTGAAGTTCTCGGAGAGGCAAGCCTCTGCTGCCGGCCGGTGGCTGGTTTTGGACCCCAGGGAGGGATGGATCCCGCGTGAGCTGGACCTGGCCTGTGGCCAGCGGTGTCTGGGAGCCTTAATGAAAACCAAGTGTGGGGCCGGCTCAGCACCTGTCTTCAGCCCGGCAGGCAGGAGCTGGGGCACTGATGGGCCAATGGGACCGCCGAGGGGGGGCAGGGGTTGCAGATGGGGGCCTGCGGGGGGGGGGGGGCGGACCGGGGGGGGGGGGGGAGGCGGCAAGCAGGCAGCAGGGGAAGTGGGGGTCGCTAGGACTTGGGCTCCGAACTCCAGGGTCTCCTGCTGCCTGGTCCCGGCAGAGACATTCTGAGGATGCACGGGGGTTGGCGGGCATAACTGGGAGTCTGCAGTGCTTGACCTGCCATGGCTGATGAAGGGGACAGATCTGGGGGGGGCTTTCACACCTTCTGCCTTGGAGTCCCTGTGTTTACTCTGCTCTGTGGCTTCGGGGCAAGTTGACTTCTTTCTCTTGGGCCCAGGCTCTAGGGGGATAGGTTTGCTGATTCTGAAACCCCTTCTCTGCCTTGCTGGCAAAGTGACACTTGGGACTGGAGACAATCTTAGACAGAAGCCACAGGGGAGGCAGGCGTCCACACAGAGAAACCAGATAGGGGAGCCAGAGAGCCCAGGAGGCCGGAGGCCTTGATTTGACCCTTGGAAGGAAGGTCAAGTGGTGTTTGGGGCAGCGCTGACTTGTCAGGAAACAGGAGACCCCGTAGCCCTGGGCTGCCCGCGCTCCATGGTCCAGGACAGAAATGTCCATCTTGGTTGGGGCAGCAGGGGCACAGATGCCCTGGTTCTGCCCAGCCTGAGATCCCTGGCCCAGCCCCCTCTAGGGCAGGGGCAGGGGTGGCCAGGGAGGGGAAGGGCCAGGCAGAGCAGGTGGCCTCCGTGGGCCCCTGCAGCAGCCCCACATGGCTGGCAGGGGCTTCACTCTCCCACGTGGGCAGCCAGCCCTGAGTGGATGAAGATCCCCAGGTGTTCTCGCTCAGGCCGGTTCTGCCAGGCAACGAGTTCTGGTGCTTGGCTCCTTCCTACAGTGGGTGGAGGCCTGGGCCTCCTCAGCGGTCCTTGGGGTTCTCCGCAGGCACTACCTGGGGGGCTCAGGTAGTCCGAGGCAAAGCATGGAACATGTCCCTGCCTGCCCTTCCAGGGGGGTGGGTGGGGGAGACCAGGGTCAGCAAGCACACCACAACCTATGACCCTTGTGCCTGTGCAGACATCCTCAATCACTCACCGACCTCTCCCAACAGGCCACCAGGCAGCCACTAGCAACTGATACCAGATAGCCTCCCGGCCTCCATGCTGGGTGGGCCCCAAGGACTCTTCCCTCTTCCTCGTCAGCCGTCAGAAGATCTGGGCCTGGCCTAGCAGTGACCGTGATCTTGCTTCCTAGGATGGATGGCGGACGGCAGCCTTCACTCTGCGTCTGGTCCCTGCTGGCTGGGGTATGGCTGGCTGGGGGCGTGGCATCCACTGGGGCCATGGTAAGTGGGGAACAGCCTCCCTCACCCGGAGGGGCTGAGCGTGGAGGGGGTGTGGCCACTGTGGGGCAGGTGTCCAGGGATCCCCGCACGCATTCCCAGAGCCCTACTCAGCTCCCGGGACAACGCCTTACGAGTCAGGCCCCGGCCACTCAGATCCCTCTCTGATTTGGCAGGATGAGGTTGGAGGGGCCGAGGGCTCCCTTCCAAGAGGGGCCTGGAGCGAGGCATGTAGAGGGGCCTGCAGAGCCCAGGCTGGGGCCCAGGTGCTCAGGACAGAGAAAGCAAGGACGGTCCCACCAAGCCCCTGGCTTGCCCACAGCTTCCAGGGTCTTCCCTCTAAGACCTCCCTGGAGACGTGGGCCTGAGGACGAGTGACCCAGCCGGCGGGCATCTGGGAGCTGGGTACTCCTGACCAGGGCATGGGGATGGCAGGCCAGTCCTGCCCGGGGCTTCAGCCTTCTAACCGTCTGTGGGGACTGCCACCCAGGACAACAGCCCAACGTCCAACAGCCTGGAGGGGGGCACTGATGCCACCGCCTACTGGTGGGGAGAGTGGACCAAGTGGACGGCGTGCTCCCGCAGCTGTGGGGCCGGGGTGACGTCCCAGGAGCGACACTGCCTGCAGCAGAGGTAGCGGCTTGGCGTGGGGGTGGGGCAGCAGGTGCAGGGAGAGTTGGGGTGGCTGGTGGGGGGTGTCTCAGGCTGGGAGGGGGTCTTCTGTCTGAGGCCTCACAGGCCAGGTGAGCCACAGGCTTTTCACTGGGCGACACAGGCGACACAGGCTCCTGGGTGACCGTGTCCCGGGCTTCATCTTGCTCCGGGGTCCTGGGGACAGCACTTTCATGAGAGCAGGATCCATTTCTTGGGATTCCCCCACCCCTTTCTTTCTCTCTTTCTCTCTCTCTCCCTTCCTTCCTTCCTTCCTTCCATCCTTCCTTCCTTCCTTCCTTTTCCTTCCTTCCTTCCTTCCTCTTTCTTTCTTTCTTCTCGTTCTCTCTCTCTCACCCTCTCTTTCTTTCTTTTTAAAAATGAGATCTAGACCCAACGTGGGTTTGAACTCATGACCCCGAGATCAAGATTGGGGTGCTCTAGCAACTGACCCAAGTGGGTGCCCCTTCTTGGGATATTTCAGTGAGGAGTGAGGTCCTTCCTGGCCTTCTCCTCTGAAGGCATGAGTTGAATGAACATGGGGAACAGCGTAGGGGCCGGTGGTTACCATCAGACACACCTGGGCTCAAACCCTGCCTCTGTTGCTTTCTAACTGGGTGACCCTGGCCAAGTGACTTAACCCCTCTGAACATCAGTTTCCTCATCTGTGGTGTGGACATCACTAGGGCTCTCCTACCTACCAGCCCAGGGCTGGGGCACAGTAAACGTTCTTGGTTTTACTCTTAGTTCCCTGTACAGAGAGCCTGGGCTCTGTGCCTGGGTTACAGAGGTGAACAGGATAGCATCCCTCCCCTGGGCTGTGGTGGAGCTGTGGGGGTCAGAAGAATTAGGGGGCTTCTGGGGCCCAGCCCAGAGGCCATCTGGACTAGGAGCCAGGTCGGTGCCTGCAGCTCGTAGCTCCCAACCCTAGCTCAGCCCGTCTTCCCACCAGGAGAACATCCGTCCTGGGCGCTGGGAACAGGACCTGCACAGGGACATCCAAGCGGTACCAGCTGTGCAGAGTGCAGGTGAGGCCCCCCGCCCAGTGGGATTTCAAACCCCCCCCCCCAAGCTCCTCAGGCAGATCGCCTTTGACAGCTTCTTGGTGGCTCTCACGCCCTCCAGACACTCTGTCCTGGGCCTGCCCCCTATTTCCTGCCGAAGAGAAGGATGGTGAGGGGTCCTGGGCTCCGAACCCCCTTCCTGCCTCAGATCGAATCTGTCCTATGCCCCCGTGTGCTCCATACCCACAGGGATGAGGCTTTGCTTCTGTAGGGGGCTCAGAGTGGAGCCTCACGGTTTGAGATCTCTGGCCACGGCCCCCACTCTGCTCACAAGTCCTGTGTCAGGTGCTCACTAGGAGACAGGCAGTCACCAGGCGTCCCTGTCCTCACCTATGAAGAGTCCCACAGCAGCCCACCCCAGCTCCCCCAGGCGCTGGTGCTGTCAGCCCTCCCAGGAGGGAAGAGGGGGTCGGAGGCCCTGACACTGGCTTCGTCTCCAGGTGGCTTTCATTGGGGTCCAAGCTGCTCTGAACCTGAACTCCAGGGCGTGGGGCAGAGAGACCTCTGCCTCTGGAGTCCATCTGCCCCATGACCC
>ML109619.1:0-23240 GCA_003697995.1 Taxidea taxus jeffersonii | reverse complement strand
CTCTCTTCACAGCTGATGTGAGATTTGAGTCTGGGTAGGAGGATTCTGGGGCCAGAGCCCCCAAACCTGAGTTTCGGAGGGCCGAAGAGGTGCGGAGGCCGATTCCGGCACCGAGACAGCCTCTCCCTTCCCCAGGCAGCGGCGTGTCCCTCTGTCCGTCCAGTTCGGTGTGGCTCGGCTGGGGCTGGTGGGCGTGGTGGGCAGCTAGGGGGTCTGAGCGCGTCACAGGACTTTGCAGTTTGGAACAATGCCCTTTAGCGCTCCGTGTGGAGCTGACTGCATTTCTGGGGCTCAGTAAATACTCGTAGGGTCAGACTGGGGAAGGCAGGGCACTTGAAACCCAGCCGGCACATAGGGAAACGAGGCCCATTGTGGGAATGCCTGCTCAAGGTTCCAGAGGGGAGCTGGGCAAGTCTGGACTCAGAGCCACCTCGGCCCCGGGGCCGTGGGGACCCCAGCCGTGTCCTGGAAGTCCCGCTCCCCACAGGAGGGGTAATTTCGGAGTTCATGAGGGGGTGTGGATGTGGGATGCCTGGATGGGCAGGCTGGACCGAGGAGCGACAGGATAAGGGTAGGAGGGAGGGTCTGAGATGGGGGCCGCAGGGCCAAGCAGCCAGTTGGGGGTCTGAAGAGCACGCAGCCAGCGAGGCGGTGGGGGGCTCTCTGCTAAATCCTGGGGTGTGGAGACAGCAGCACATCTCCCTCTGAGCACCCAGGGCCATGTTCTGGGGGCTACGTGAAGGCCTGGGAGACGCAGTCCATGCCCCATGAAGGCTAGAGGCTGACACCTCCAATCCTGCCGACATCTGCCGGGTCCTTCCTGGGTGCCGCCGGGCCAGGGCTCCCACACCTCAGAACATTGCCAGAAAGGGATGGGCACGGGCGCCAGGCAGCAGGTGTGAACACAGGCAGAGAGCGGCGAAGAAACCAGCACGAGGTCACACAGCCAGAGGTGGCAGAGTGGGGTCCAAGCCCAGGCAGCCTGGCTCTGGGGTCCGGGGTCCTAAGAGCCGACCCGCATGCTTCCTGATAAATGCGGGTACGCTCACCGCTCACCGTGGCGCCAGCCCTGCCGGTGCAAAGGCCGTTATTAAAGGCGTAGGAACCTTGTGGGCCGGCTGCTAATTTAAGAAGGAATGCTCTGAACCCTACATTTAGATAAATGACCATCAACCCAAGCCCTCCTCTCCCGCTCCTTTTCCCACTCTCTGTATTACCAGTGTGCAGCGGAAACACCGTCAGGGCGAGTGGGCTGGTGCGCGCCCCCCCACCCCGTCTCCCCATGCCTCGCCCAGCACACAGGGAGCCTGAGCTCCGCCACCACGGGGGACTGACACTGCGGAAATGGGCCCCTGGCGCCCAGAGCCACTAGCACCCTCTGGCTGGGAGGGGCCAGCTCAGGGCTGGGGGAGGGGGCAGGCCTGCAGGAGGCACAGGCAGATCCCGGGGACCCTCCTGTGATACAGATGTCACCCCCGCAAACCTGATTTCTGAAAACACGATTACCGGTCTCTCCTGGGAGACATTTCTATCTCCGGGCTTTTAAAATCTTTCTTCCTTCTCCTCAGACCACCCTCTACTCCCTGCTGGGAGCACCTCCCTCTTCCTCAGACCCCTGTCCCCCAAGACCCTAGGTCTCATCATTGGGCGTCTCTGTGGAGGGTCCCCCACGGCTGCCTCCCGTCCTCTGCAACAAGCCCTCAGCTGGGTGCCCTCAGCCCATCTTTGAAGGCAGCAAGTTTTGAAATCCCTGCGATGCTGGGACAGCATGGGTTTTTAAAATAATGGTGGTGAGAGGGCCCTCAGGTTGAGGCTCAGTGCCCTGCAGAAACCTCCCCAAGGGCCTCGAGTGGGAGCCAGTGTCCCCGTGCATAGATGAGGAGACTGAAGCCCAGGGGCTCAGGACCATCTCCGTGGCACAGGGCAGAGTAGGACCTAAGTCTGCTAGCCTCTAGCAGATTTAGGGTTTCTGTGGCCTGTGGGATCTGTCCAGAGGGGCTAGGGCAGGGACTGAGGAGTGTGGTCACCCATGACCTTGATAGGAGAGGGTCATGGAACCTGGGTGGCAAGCCAGCCCTCCAGTGGCACAGGGCTTTTCCAAGAGCCTTGGAGTTGGGTCTTGGGTCTGGGTATAGCCATTCAGGGAGGGCTGCCTCAGCCCCTCTCTCCCCAGGAGCACGGGAGGGTGGTGACTTTCCAGCCAAGAGGTGGTGGCCACGGCTGACCCACTGTTCACTATCATCCGTTTCCCCCAGGTTACTCTCTGGTGACCCACATCCCAGCTGGTGCCCGAGACATCCAGATTGTGGAGCGGAAGAAGTCTGCTGATGTCCTGGGTACGCGTGTGGGGCCTGGTGCTGCCTCGCGTGGGCTTCTGGTTTTGTAGGGGGCGAAAACGTATGGATGCAGGAGGGGCGCTTGACCCTGGACCTGTCCCGCCGGAGAGCGTCAGGCCCCACAAGGCGGAACTTGACCTGGGTTGTGTCTCTGTGTCGGGGGGTGCTAGGGAAACTGACCTCACCCCCAAGTGTGGGAGGACCTATACTCAGAGCCGCTCGACAAGGGAGGGGCTGGTGAGGACAGGTAGCAAGTTCCCGTCCCTGGAGAGCCTGGCACAGGCAAAAGCTGGGGGCGCTGGAGGTGAGGTTCTTTGGCTGCCCCCCACCCCAGGGCACAAGAGCGAGACTCAGGGAGTGAGTAGGTTGAGAAGGGAAAAGAGCAAGTAGGTGGCCAGTAGGAGGCCACGGGGGATGTGAAGCAGAGGTGAGCTTCACACTCAGACCTGGTGGCTCTCGGGTCCAGGCTCTTGCCGCTGGATGGTCTCTGGTGGGCCGCTGGACCGTGGTAGGGAGGGGGCCTTCAATTTGAGGATTCTGTAGTGACTAGCGTAAGTGGCTGAGGTGGGGAGGCCCCAAGTTGGTGACAATGTCTGGGAAGTGTCCCTGTGTAGTTGGAGAGTTGGCCTGGCAATGTCCTCGTCCACACTCCTGGAGGGCAGCCTGAGGCCCTTCTGGCTGAAGTGGGTGGGCGGGTGCCACTGGTAAGCCGTCCTGCACCTGGTCTTGCCAGGTGGGGGAGCAGGCCGGGGACCCCGGCAGGGAAGCCTGCCCCGACACCTCGCTCACTTCCCCACATATCAGGGCAGTGCATGAGAGCCAGGATGGGTGGGGGGACACCCACCCTTCTCTGCTGTGGGTGGGGACTCTAACAACGGTCCCCAAGGAGGGACCGGGCCTGGGCTCTCCGCCCTTGAGGCCCCTGAGCCCCAGCCCCCTTGCCAGCAGCACTGCACACTCCGGGGCCCAGGCCCTGCCACCCCGGCTCGGGAGCCAGGCCTCTGCCGGGCCGGTGGCTCTGTCCCCCGCTGGGAGGGTGGCCAGGCCAGGAAACACTGTGTTCTCAGAGCTGGCCGCAGAGTATTGCTCTTGAAACAGACGCCTGGAAACAGCGAGGACAGCCTCCGAGCAGCAGGAAGGAAGGTCATTACTGTCAGGAAACAGGCTTTGGAGGCCGGCCGGTGATTTAACCCTGTGCACATACCTGGCTGCAGGGCCCAGCCAGTCGGGCCCAGCACGTGCCTCAGGGCGCAAAGCCTGGGTGGTCATTCATGCTCTTCTCTGATGTTGCTACCTCGAGGGTGTTTTTCCAGCAGCTGTGTCTTGCTCGTTCCTTCTGCCTGATAATAAATGAATGGCCAGCTCCTCTGGCCAGATTGCATCAGGAGCGCTGGAAACGGGGCTCTTCCCCGCCCTCAGGCCGGTTTCCGGAACTGGCTCTAAGGACAGCCTCCGAAAGGCACTGCTGTCCCCCAGCATGCAGCTCCTCACTCCCATCCCCTAGGCCTGAGGACCCCAGCCCCCCTGCTAGCCCTCCACAGCCCCAGGCCACCCAGCGGCCCCAAACAATCAGCCCAGCTCTGGGCCGTGGCTCCGGCCTCTGGGGCTGGCAGGAGACGGGTGCTAAGGGTTGGCACGTTCCTGCTGTCTGGGCATCATCAGGCCCAGGTCAGGCCCTGGGAGTGGCCCTCCTTTGGAGGTCCTCTGTGCCAAGTGTCCACCCACACCCCGTCTCAATGAGAGGGTGACTAAGCCTGTGCCCAGGCTGTCCTCCGCCACACTGGGGAGAACGGACTGATTGTGTAAATGGTCAGCCTGGTCACGGCAGCTCTGGCCACAGAATGTCAGGGCTCCCAGGGACAGCAGGGAGCTGGTCGGCTTGCAGTGGTCCCGCAGGGCTCACTGGGGCCGCTGGGACGGCGTTCCGGGCCAGTCAGGCCAGGGCTGCAGTGTCACCCCTGGGATCCCCTCCCCATGTGTGGTCCCTTTTCCAAGGTGGGAAGCTGGGTGCGGGGGGCAACTCACAACCCAGGGTCACAGAGTGAGTTTTCAGCAGGGCCGTGCTAATGGCCCAGCCCCGAGCCAGCCAACACCCGATGTCCGCTGTGTGCCTTCCCCAGTCTCTGACCCCTTCTGGTCCGCCTGGTCCCTTAGCCCTGATGCTGCTCATCATGCCTCTTCAGAGGTGGCTGGATGGGGCCACCAGGCTCCAGGCCAGCCAGCTCTCTCTCCTGGACAATTTAGGCTGATGGGGAAGTATGTTCACTCCTCACTGTTCCCAGGGCAGGGCCACATGCGGGTGGGTGATGCGGGCTACTCCATGTCCCTCCCCCTCTTCTAGCCCGGGCAGCTCAGGTGACGGTGTGGCTTTGCCCTTCCAGCCCTTGCAGATGAAGCTGGCTACTACTTCTTCAACGGCAACTTCAAGGTGGACAGCCCCAAGAACTTCAACATCGCGGGCACCGTGGTCAAGTACCGGAGGCCCATGGACGTCTACGAGACTGGCATTGAGTACATCGTGGCACAGGGGCCCACCAACCAGGGCCTGAACGTCATGGTGGGTGAGCCGGGCCGGGGGCCAGCGGCACCATTGTGGGGGGAGCCTGGTGCATGCGGCCAGCGAGGCGGGGTCTCCCGGTCGCTCCCTCACTCATCCCGCCGCCTGGGGTCTGTCCTTCTCTTCCTCTCCAGCGACCCAGTAGTGTATCCCTTCATTTACCCAGTCACTGCCCAGCCTGCCGCCCGCCTTCTCAGCCCCCACCCCAGGGGCTGGCGGCCTCGTCCTTCACTCACTCATTCATCCGTCCGCTCACTCATTTGTTCACTCATTCATTATCATTCATTCATTCAGTCTTTTTACAAAAATTTTTTATGAACACATAATGTGTTATTAGCCCCAGGGCACAGGCCTGTGGACCGCCAGGCTTACACACTTCACAGCACTCACCACAGCACACGCCTCCCCAACGTCCATAACCGTTCATTCGCTCTTACATTCATGTCCCTCATCCAGTCTGTCATTGACTCGCTCCTTCCCTCCTTCCCTCCCTTCTCCACTGCTGCCGGTGACCCTGGTGGGTCTGGCAGTCACCGGATCAGCGGGAGGTTTGCAGCCCCGCCTGGTTCCCTGCCCCGGCTCCACTGACCCTGTGGCTTTCTTGCCAGGTCCCCGATGTTGTTGCGGGACCTGGGCAGTGCTGGTGGCCCCCGCCCCGCCCCCCACTGCCCCTGCAGGGTGCTCCTGGCTTCTGAGGGCAGGGCAGGGAGGGAGCAGAGGGCAAGAGAGGGTTTGCACCAGCTCCACTCACTTGCCGTGAGCTTTCCCATGGCTACTGTCAAGAAATGAGGAAACGGGAGAGGACTTGTCACTGAAATCAGGTGACATCTGGTTGGGCCGTTCTGACATTTTTCAAAGTCTGATGGCTTTTGTAGAAGCCGAGGGATACGCTGGGGCAGAACCCACCCACCTGACCTGATGTGATTTCCAGATCCCACCAGGATCTCCTCCCTTGAGAGCAGAAGCCTGGGCACGTGGGGCCAGTGACCTGCGCGGGCCCAGGCTGGTCCGCGTCGCCGCTGTGCTCTGAGCCCAGGTCAGCCTGCTGCCCCAACCAGTTGTTCCTTTCACGGCTGTGCTGGAGCCGTCTGTAATCGGGAGTGCTGTCCCTCCCCACATTGCTTCTTGGCTGAAGAGCTTCCCTGGATGGCCCCAGAACTTCCCGGGGGCCACAGATCTCTTCACCTTCTGTGGGAGCGGCCCCTGAGGCAGGCTGGCTGCTTGGCTTCACCCCAGCCTGGGGGAGCCGTGTTGCAGGTCAGGGTCCCACGATGCAGACGTTGGGACAGAGGTCTGTGGAGCGGGGTTGGGGGTGTTCTCGGGAGACGAGGTGTGGCGTCTCAGCTGACCCCCCGGGGGCCCTGGGGTTGCAGTGGCCCCTCAGAGTCGTCTCCAGTCGAGGCAGAAAGGCACGGCCTGGTTGCCGGGAGCCACGGGGCAATGGTGCGACCCAGGAGAGGCAGGTCTCTGGCTGAGGTTAGTTCCTGGGCCAGGTCTCGCTGTGAACTGTCCAGAGATGCCCCAAGCGTCTCACTGGACGGCAGGGCCTGGGGACAATGCACCACACCTGCTTCTGTCCATTTGCTCTGTCGAACGGGCTTACCTTGGCTCTAGAATTCTGGTTGGTTTCTTCCCAGGGAGCCTCCCAGGGAAGGCTGGTGGCATGGACTGCGGCTCGTCACGGGGGCTGCCGCCGATCCTAGTACTTGCCTCCTCCCCGAGCCACTCTAGACTGCCCTCTGCTAGTCTAGGTGGCTCACCTGGCCAGGTGTCTTTGTCCCTCTTACCCAAGGGGTCTGGACTCCTGGTCTCCTGGTCTCCAGGCCTTTTTCTGTCCCCATTCTTATCTTGTTACCATCCAAAATGGGCAGCGTGAGAGCCGGAGGTGCCCCAGTGGGCCAGGGAACCAGATACATTCTCTGCCCCTAGGGCTGAAGCGTCCGTCCACGCAGAGTTGGCGGTCAGGGTTAACTCCCCACCAGGGCGACCGCTCCTTTCCTGACGCTGTCCTGACACAAGGCACCCAAGGGGACCAGGTGGCAGTCAGAGCTGACAGTTGGGTGACATTCTTGCTGCGTCTCCTGCTGGAAGTCCCCCCCACCCCAGCAAGCACAAACGATAGACCCGCAGACCCTCGAGCCCCAGGGGCCGGCAGCCCCAGATGCCCGCTGGGTCCCAGGGAATGAGGACCACTGCAATGTCCATTCTGTGCTTCCCAAACCCATGCGGTCTGCCCACTGGGGACCCCGGACATTGCATAACAGAGTGTCTCCCCCCCTTCCCTGGCGCCTCATTCTCAGGCTCGCAGCATCTGAGTGACGCAGCCCAGGGTGGGCCCGGTGGGTCTCAGGATCACGTGCTCGCCGTGGTGCCACCTTTGCTAGAAAGTGGGTCCCTTTGTCCCAAGCAGCGTCCCTGGTAGCCTGTCTCAGCAGATCCAAGGCTCTATGAGCCCTCGGGTTTGGGGGCGAGGCCCTGTGGGCAGGAAAGTCAACCTCAGCGTCAGAAAATCAGTCACTTCCCCTTCTGGGATAGAACGTGGTCTCCCGTGCTCGCCTTGCCGTCGGAGAGCTGATGGCCCCTCAGGGCTGCGCGCCAGCTGAGGGCCAGCGCCGGACAGCGGGACTTCCCGTCGCGGAAGTAGCTAGAGCAGCCGTGGTGGGTGAGCACCCTCGCCCTTGGGGCTATGCCTAGTCTGCACCTTGCCACCATGGCTGTTCCCGTCACACACCTGCCATCCGTGGGCAGACGGATGGCAGAGGCTGGCCCGGGTCAACTGGCATGGCTGTCCACCTATCACTTGGTGGCTCAGTCTCCTCCCATGGGGGATGCTCCCCGGTGTGCGCGGGAACAAGTGATAGAAGCCAGTGGCATTTTATGCCCACGGATCCAGCCCCGGTATCTATTCCAGACCCCCTCCCCCCCAGTCGTACACCCCTTTGCCTCCAGGACCCCGATCTACCACCCTAACTACATGCCGCCCTGCCACGAGTCAGTACGCGTCCTCGCCTTGTGCTGCTCTGTGTTCGCTACAGAGCAGGGGCTCACCCCGCACACACTGCAGAGAGCCCGTTGGGAGGATTTCCCTTCGAGGCAATTTTGCGAAGCCGCCCCTGAATGGGGCCCTAGTGAAGCAGGTCCTGTTTTCAGCTTGTACCCCCCCTCCCCAAGCTGACCCGTCGCAGGCTCAAGTTTGGCCATTTTTCTCCTCCCTGACTTCGTCCTCATGGTACCTTGTGCAGCCGCCGCTGTGAGCTGACAGGTGTTGGGTAGGGGGCTCGGAGGGTTTCGATCAGCCGCTGATCCAGGCTTCCAGCCCTCTGCCCTGATTGTGCCTAGTCCTGGATGTGACGATCCCAGCTTACCGTGGATCACTGCCGGGCCCTCCCGACTGAGTAACTTGGAGTTCTGTTCTGGCTGCATGGTTGCCTTGATGTCCTGGGGTCACACGGGTCCATCTCTAGTAGGGCCGGGTAGTGTGTCAGAAGCTCTTTTCCAAACCACGTATATTGGCTTGCCGTGGGCAGCATGGCCTTGCTCCAGAACGCTAGGGGACTCTGTTGTCACTGTCTTATCGAGGCTGGCCCATAGGGTCCACGTGACGTCTTTCCCCAGGTCTCTCTGTTACTGTTTACCCCACCGCCTAGACCTGCCACAGAGCCCCTTCTCCCCAGGACCCCACCGAGACCTGGCAGCTTCCTGAGGTGTCCAGGATGTGGGTTGGACCAGCATTCCCGGATACGGAATATGTCCCAAATTTGTCGTAAGGGAGGAAGTAAGAGGCAATGATGTGACCTTTACTTTCAAGGAGATGTCCTGGCGTGCCCAAGACCACCGAGTCCTGGGGTGTTCGCTGGTGGGGGCTGGGCACTGAATCTTTATAGGATTTAACGTTTGATCCTCTGGAGTACAGGTGCTTTACGGAGGCCTTCTGGTCCGCTGGTCCGGTACACACGAAGTTAGCAGTGAAGAGGACCTGTGTGAGGTTCTGTAGAATGGTCCAGACCCCCTTGCACTGTAGGAAGTGGGGAGCGGGGTTTGGTGGGGCAAAAGCCCTGGGGCAAAACCGCCAAGTGTGCTGTTGCCCATCCCAGGTGAACGAAAACCCCTCCTCCCCGCTCGGGCTCAAAAGGAAGTCATTTCCCCAGGAGCAGCTGCATGCCATCAGCCTGAGGCCGCAGGGCTGCCACTGGGGCCCCGGCCTGGGCGGGTATGGGGGGCTCTCCGTCACCCTTCCGGACCTTTCTTGTTTCCACAGGGGCCAAACTGTTGAGTTCGGTGGGGGATATTGGGGTCACTGCCTCGCATTCTTCAGGCCGCGAGGAGTGGCAGTAATCTCTGTAATTTCCCCAGGATGCAATATTGATTGATTTGCTTTCTCGGATGGGGACGGGGACGGGGATGGGCTCATGAGCTTCCACTTGGCTCTCCCCGCCACAGTAGCTCTTACCCGACAGGCTGAGGAGCCGACTACCAGCCATGAACTTGGGAACCAGGGAAGCCTTGCTTCCAGCAGACACCGTGAGCCAGACCTGGGCCATAGTTGGGCCACATCCCCCATATGCCCTCACACTAACAGGGGCAGGGATGATGGCTTGGGTCCCTGATTAACTGTGACAACCTGGACCCTGGTTCGCTAATACCTACCCATTTCTCCAGCGAACAGCTGTCAGTGATGGTCAGCTCTTTGGGAGAAGAACAGGGGGCACCGGTACCCTATAAACTTGTGGTCTTCTTCCCGGGGCCCTGGCCATTCCGTCAGTGGTTTGTGGGTCTGCATGCTGGTCCTGGGGGTCAGGTGGGGATGGAATTTCCTGGGGCAGTTGCCCTCGGCCCCTTGAATATTCATCCTTGATTCTCTTTCGATTCTATCACTCAAGAAGCTGGTTTTCTGGGCCTGTTTATTTGTCCCCTGGGAGTCCTTTGTCCTACTGGCTGTGTGCAGAGGTCTCTGTGGGACAGGCCTCCTGGCTACCCTGGCAGCTGCCCTTGTTCCGACGATTGTGGGGAGCCTGGTTATATGACAGTGTGTCCTGCCATCTGCTGTGGTCTGGGGATGCTGAACGGCGTTCCTCCTTATCCCTCCAAGTGATGCCAGCGCCTCCTCACAGGCACGGTTCCTTTCGCTCTGGTCAACAGAAGGTCCCCCCAGGTGCTCCTGCGGGAAACGGTCACTCGGTGGGATTTGCTGCCTTTCCTTAACGCTCCCATCGTCTGCCAGGGCCTTACCCTTCGCTTAGCGTTGGCCTCCTTTCTCCAAGCTTCCAAGAACTACCTACCCTGGCAGCAGGATAGTTCTTTCTTCCGGAGCTACGCCTGTGGGACTTCTGGCCTATGGCCGGAATAAAATGCAGATCAGGTTTTAGTCGGCTTTATGACTGGTAGAACATCCTCCGGGTGCCCGCCACGGCCTGTACCTGGGGAGGACGGCCCCCTCCGCCCCCTCCCGGGCTGTGCCCCTGCTCACCAGGCTTTGGGTGTGGGCTGCCCGAGGGGCGAGGGGCCACCTGGGGGAAGGGTGAGTCCCTGGGAAGGACTCAGCGGTGGGCCACGGCCAGGAGGCTTCTGGCAGCCTGGGACAGAAGGGCATGTTTGCCCTCGGGGCTGGCGGGCTCTGAACCTCGGGGCTATTTCAGGCTCTCGTGGAAGGGGCGGGGTCCCACTTCCTGTCCCCCCCAGGTGTGGAACCAGAACGGCAGGAGCCCCTCCATCACCTTCGAGTACACGCTGCTGCAGCCGCCGCACGCCCACCGCCTCCGGCCCGTCTACTATAGCTTCTCCGAGCCCGCGTCCGAGAGCGCCGAGAGCCAGGAGCTGGACGGCGCCGCGCTGCTGGGCTTCCTGCGGCACAACGGCTCCTTCTACCGCCAGACCCCCTCCGAGCGCCTGGGCCTGGACAACCGGCTGTTCGGCCATCTGGGCCCGGGGATCGAGCTGGGTCTGAGCAAGGGCCAGGAGACCAACGAGGTGTGCGAGCAGGCCGGCGGCAGGGCCTGTGAGGGACCTCCCAGAGGCAAGGGCTTCCGAGGTAACCAGGAGGGACGGGATGGGGCAGGGGCTTCCTGGGGAGAAGGGGGTCTTCTCCCCCCAGCGGCCTGCAGACGGGAGGCTTGCCACATGCATCCGCCTGGGCAGGCAGGCCCATCTGAGATAAGCTCACGTGCTGAGGTCCAGGCCAGTGGGAGTTCTGGGGGAATCCTATTTAATCCACAGCAGAAGTCAAGCAGATTTCCCTGCCAGAGGGTATCCAGGCCGGCTGGCACACGCACCTCTACTTGGCGGCCTGCGCCCGCTCCCTGGGCAGAAACCCGCCTCTGGGAGGCTCCCGGTTCGGGTCTTTGCCGCTGGCCACACCAGTTCCCCTCCCACCCCTGCCCCCATGGGCAGCCCTCGCGCCCACACAAGGGAGCACTCGAGAGTGAGCTACCTGTCTCCCTCATAGACGGCAATGCCACTGGGACGGCTCTCGTGGGGGACAAGGATGACCAGGAGGTGGATGCACGTCTCACCTCCCAGCGGCTCCTCTCTGCCAACATCATCTCCGACCAGCTCTTGGGCGCAGGGTCTGACTCCAGGGAGCTTCCCTTCAATGAAACTGGCAACAGCATCTTTGCGCCGGGTGCGCCGAGGAGCTCCCCAGCCGAGAGCCTGTACGTGGACTACGAGGAGAACGAGGGGGTCGGTGCTTATCTGCTCAATGGGTCCTACCTGGAGCTGCACAGTGACGGCATGACCAACGTGTCCTCCGAGGCCCCGTTCCCGAATGCCAGCGCCAGCCTCCCCGCCTTGGCCGGGAACCGGACGCACAAGGCCAGGTAGGGCCTGGAGCTGCCGGGCAGGGCTTGGTGGGTGAGGCCAGACCTTGGGGCGGGGGCAGAGAGCCCTTCCTGCTCAGGCTCCCCGCCTCCGGGATCTGAGTAGGCGGCAGAAGCCTGGCTTGTAGGGAGCCCTTCCCGCCAGTTTGGCCCGTGAGTTAGAGGGGGTGCCGAGCGCCCATGTGTGACCCCAACACTGGTTCTGGAGAACCATTCTGAGAGGTCATCGTGAGCCAAGCTCTGGCCAAGCATCCATGTGTGTGGAGACACCTGTCATAACTACTGTAGTGTTAGGACAGTGATAGGGACTCAGAGGGGGTCGTGGAGCCCGAAGGCCTGGGTTCTGGCAGATGTGGAGTGGCTCGGCCCAACCCTCCCTGCAGGCCAGAGAGGAGATGGGGAAGGATCCAGTGGGGCCTCGGCCAGCGGCCAGACGCCAGAGTCATGCATTGGGAATAAGTCCTTCTGCTTCAGGGGCTGGAGGTACCCCTAGGATATGTCAAGTAAGGGTCTACCTGGGCCCAGGGTCCCAGAGCTAGGGACACACCTGGAGACACCTGGACAGTCACGGCTGGCTCTGGGTTGGAGGCTGTTGGTCGCAGCGTGGCCTCAGGCCTGCTGCTGTCCTGGCCAGGAGACAATCCCTGGTGACAAGCCCCTTGTGCTGTCGATGGCCACCATGGAGGGCCTCTTGCTGTTCCCCAGAAGCACGGGGGGCAGCTCCCGCTCTTTGAAGCAGAGTGAGTCAGGCTTGGCAGTCGCCGGTGGTAGCTGGGGGGGGGGGGTGGTACTGGAGGCCGGAAGGACTCGGTGGTTTTTGTTTTGTCTCCTGGAGACCCACCAGAACCTTCGGACACCAAGCCTGAAAGGGGCTGAGCGTGCAGAGGGGGCATCCTTGGGACCCCGGAGGACTGGGTTTAATAGAAGGTTTGGGCTTCACTCACAAGGTGACATGGTTGGGGAGACCCTCTCACCCGTGAGCCTGGGAACGAGAGCAGCAAAGTGGCCCCCTTAGCCGACGAGGGTGCCTGCGCCTTCTCTCCAGCTCTCTCTGAGCCGCCTGCCGCCCCAGTCACAGGGAGCAGCCGGGCGCATCCAGGACGCCTCTTACAGGCTCTGGGTGGAATTCTTCTTTGCAAATGTGAACAGGGAAGCTTCTGAGGCCGCCCTTCTTCCCGCGGGGCCCACCAGGGCTGCCTGCTCACCTGCCCAGGGACCCACAAGCTTGCAGGGTATGGGGCCTGGGGGCATGTGGGACCCAGCGGCGGGGAGGGGTGGCAAGCTTTGCTTCCAGGTTCATGTCGAGTCTGAGAGCGGGGTCGCGGGCAAAGGGCCGGTGTTCACAGTGAGCCAGCACTTGCTGGTGGGACCGACCGAGCAGGTTCCAGAAGCCTCCGAGCCTGGTCTCCGTGTCTTTAGTTGCCCTCTTGTCAGCTCCAGGCCTGCCCGGAGGGTGTCTATCTCCAGGGGAAGCCCTGAATGAGGACTCAGGAAACAGAACCAGCAGGAGCCCGTGGAGCCTCCGGGGTGGGGGCAGGGTCCGTCCCTCTCTGAATGGCTTTATCAGGGTGGCACAAGGCCTGGCTGCCTCGTGTGGCTTACTGTGTGGAGAAAACTCAGGAAGGAGCATCAGAGCATCCGGCCACCATCCCAACTTCCTGTGTGACTCAGGCATATCTCCCATCTGCTCTGGGCTTCAGTTTCCGCATCCCCGAGTGCGGGGCTAGGAGGACACCCCAGGGCCTGTCAGTCGGGCAGCCCGGGATTCCCAGGCCAGATCACAAACACACGAGCTTTTGGGTACCCTTAAGCCACATAGACAGTGTCTTCCCTGCCCCATACCCAGTTACTCATTCCCCTGCCCCGGGGGCCTCCTGGGCCATAGGGATCAATACAGTCGATTGTGGCCACTTGGACAGCCTGGGCCGGTCCCAGTGGGGCCTGGGGAGATGGGGCAGCGCCGGCCCCAGCCGTTGCCCATCAAAGGATGCTGCCGCTTGGAGACCAAAGATGGTTTTTGGAGATAAAGGGCCCAGGGAGGCCGCGGGGAAACCAGCAGGCCAAAATAGCGCAGGCCAGGCCGGCGCTGTCCAAACACAGGAAGTCGCGTCTGCTCCGAGAGGCCGAAATCAAAGGGGCAGCTCGGAAAGGAAAGGTTATTTTCATCTCCATCTCCGCAGAGCGGCCGCAAACAATCAAGGGAGCCCCCCACCCCCCCGCCACCGGGAGCAGACGCTGGGAACCAGCACACGGGGACATAGGCCCCCCGCCCCCTCCCCCAGCCCGGGAAGAACGGCACGAGGCTTGCTGGTTCGTTTGTAAACAAGAGACTGGGCCTGGGCTGTCTGAGTCTGGCTGAGCGGGGCCCTCTCGTCCTTCCAGAAGGAGGCAGGAGAGGCGTGGGTGTCTCCTGGGGGTGTTTTCCTCCTGGGGCGCTCGCTCCTTCCAAGAACAGAAGCTGGCAGGCGGCGCTGCAGTGTGGGGCACGGACGGGCCGGGTTTTCTAGAGGGGCTCTGCCGGCCTGATGTGGGCCATGTGAGAGAGAAGCGTGGGCAGCCCCTCCAGAAATACGATTTGTGTTTCAGCCCCGAAGAGTTATTTTGAACCAGCCTGCGCTCGCGCGCGCTCTCTCTCTCTCTCTCTCTCTCTCTCTCTCTCGTCACGCGGCCTGCTGGCTAAGGACGTGCAATTAGTTGAAGATGGTACAGCTTCCCCATGGGTGGGGCGGTGAGGCACGGGTGGGATCTTTTCATCTCTTTTTGTCCTTGGGGAGCATTTAAAGTCACGGGAAGGAGGGTGGAGGGCCCAGTGAGCAAGAGTCAAGTTCTTCCAGCCCGGCATTAGGAGGTGGGCTCCCTGGCCCTTGCTGCCCGGGAGGCCTTGTGCAGGGCAGCCGGGCTCTCTTCCAGGTCTCTGCGGGTCCCTTGCTCTGAGACGACAAGGTCTTAGGCGGGTGGGGAGCCCAAGCATTTCTTGTCACTCTTGAGGAGGAGGGAGGGGAACCTTCCTCCCCACCCCACCCCGAGATCTCTGAAAGGGAAGGGCTGGCTCTTGGTTGTGAAGCTACCAGGTGAGGGGCTCAGTGGCTTTAGTGACCCCCAAACCGTCCACCAGGTCACAGTCTGCCCTAGCTTTCTCCTGCTCAGCCCCGCCCCCCCGGGTTACGAGGCAGCGGTAGCCTCAGTCCCTAAGGTCATGGGGGATTATTCCCTGGTTCTCAGAGCGAGATGTGCCTTTAAGGCCACGTTCCCACGAGAGCAGACTGTGGGGCTGGTCCACGCGGCAAAGCCTGGAAGCGGAGCGAGTTCCCAGTTGAATCCAAACCAATGTCTCGATCACAGAAGCGACGGGCAAGTCCTTCAGAGTGTGCGCCCTGGAACCTGGACTAAGCCCGGCCACCGAGGGGGCAGCAGGTCCCCAGGGAGGGACCTGGGAACGTGCCCACGTGGAAGCCTCGTGGAAGGGCGGCAGCCGGGGGCGGTTGTCGGCCGGCCCCTCGGGCGTGAAGGGCGGTGGGCGGGGGCACCAGAGCAGTGTCCGGTGTGCAAGCGGCACCCCACGTCCCCTTCTGGGGGCCGCCCCCCAGCTCTGCGGCCACACCTCGGAGCCGAGACTGGGGCGCCGCTTCCCTTCTCCCCCGCGGAGTCCGAACCCGGCCTGCACGTTGGACACGGAGGCTGGGCCCCAGCACACCAGCTGGTTGAAAGAAGCAAACAGTCCTAACAATAGTTGGCTTCAGCCGCCCAGGCTCGGGCCAAGAATCATAGCTGGTCGCTGGCGCGGCCCCAGCTTGCTTTCCCCGGCACAACAGCCATCGCAGACCTGGGCAGAGGCGTCTGGAGGGGACCGGCCACTCCCCTGTCTGCCGCTGGGCTTTGCCGTTTTGATCCTTGGAGGCCGAATGCCTAGTGTCCCGTTCAAGCTGCGTCCTGGCTGAGAGAATTCCGGCACGTTCTCAGCGTAGAAGGGGCCTTCCGAGTCCCTTGTGGGGGAGTGGAGGGAAGGAGCCCGCTTGCCCGTGCTGGGAGGCGACAGTGGGAAGCCGGCGCGTGTGCGGGGAGCTGTGGCCACGCGGGTGAGCCCCAAACTCGCCCCCAGCCTGGGGCCTGGGCCGCTGCCGTGCCGTGTGCCTGGACGGCCCCCGGGCGAGGACAGAGAGAGGCGAACGTCCGCTCCGTCCCAAAGCGTGCCTCCCTGTGGTGCTCCCTCCTGTCCCCCGTCCTCGACAGCAGAAGGGCTGACCCTGACAGTGTAGACACTGCCCAGGGCCAGGGCAGGCTTGCTATTCTCTGAGGGCACGGCCTGGGGGCCCAGAGCCCCTCAAGGAGCCCTCATGCCCTTCTCCAATCTCCCTTTCAGGACCAGGCCCAAGGCGCGCAAGCAGGGCGTGAGCCCGGCGGACATGTACCGGTGGAAGCTCTCGTCGCACGAGCCCTGCAGTGCTACCTGTGCCACAGGTACAGGCCACGGGACAGGCCACGCATGCAGGCCACACGCGCTCAGCCCGCCTGCACGGGGGTGGGTAGTGGGGAGCTGCAGGCCCGCCCGCCCCAGGGAGCTTGTCTCCTGACTTCCTGATGGGATGGCATTGTGAGGGGACAGGAGTCGGCGTCCTCCTGCTCCCGGGGGCCACACCGGACCACAGTCCAGCCCAGCCTCCTGGGGGTGGTGTGGGCTGCACCCCCCCACCGTTGTCTGCCGTTCTTTGTATGGCATTTTGTTAGGGCGGACGTTCTTTTGGTTGAAAGTTAGATTGCCCAAGTGGTAAGGATTTTATTTCTGTTCACAGCAATTTAGGAAGGGGAGCTCGACCCGCGGGGGACTGGGGCAGAGTCTGGGTCCTTGTCAGGAGAGCAGGTGGGAGGGAAACAGAGACCCACCCCCACCCCCCACCCCCACCTTGGCCGCTCCTAGACAGACAGACACGTGGTCAGTTAGGAAGTGTTGAGCTGCGGTTCGGACCCTTGCCTGTCTGCCCACACGGCTGGCCACCTCCGTGTTCGGATGCTGACGGCAGCCATCGGGGACCTGGGTTCCCCTCCCCGGGGGCTGCTGCAAGTTCAGAGTCAGACCCAGGGCCCGCGTCCGTGGGAAGCATTTCAGGGAGACCCCGAGGGCCACCTCGCCTGTGCCTGCGACTTCATGTTTGGGTCAACACCCAGGGCTGCTGCTCAAAGTGTGTGATGTCCCCAACCCTGTCATCTCTGCCATCTCTGCCATCTCTGGCCTGCGGGGGCGATGAGGCGGGCCGCTGGTGGACCCCGGGCAGCGGGTGGCCTGGGAGGGGTCACGCGCGCCTCCTGCAGCCCCAGTTGGCATAGGAGATGGCGGGGGAGGAGCTCCGCACATGGGCACCGCCTCCATGAAGGCTGCCCTCCGCTCCTCAGGGGGCTGGCCCAAGGGGGCTGGGCACGCAGGGACGGGGGAGTCTGGTTTGCCAGAGGCTGTCTCGGCAGGGCGCAGACTGGTTTGGACAGAGCCCCCCAGTCTCCCTGGGACGCTGCGGGTATTGGAACTGCCCTGACACTTTGTGTCTGGGAGCCTCTTGTTGCCCCACTGACAGCACTTGAGATGTGGGGGGGGGCCCAGGGCCTGGCCGTGGGCGGAAGACAGTCCCCAGCAAGGACACAGAGCCACTTTTCCTGGGCCACAGAGTGGCCAGACAGGGGGATGGCCTGGCTCTGCCTCTTGTGAACCAAGGGACACAGGAGGATGGAGGAAGAAAGGAAGCAAGGCAGACAGATTGGGCTCTGCTCTAGGAAGCACTCTCCTTTGCCTGAGGCTGGCTGGTAGGGGGTGAGTTCCCCATCACCACGAAGGCACCCAGCTTGGCCCAAGTGGCACGAGGCAGAAATGGCTGAGTTGGGTTCCTGCTGAATAGTCCCCCTGCCACCACCTCTTGCACACACTGTCAAACTCGAGGCTTGTGACTCTGGCCAGCGACTCTGGAAATTCCATTCTGTGGGGGGCTGAGGCCAGGCCAGGAGGTAGTGGGGTCACACGCCTTCTGGGGCCCATGGAGTCTGTGCGGTCTCCCAGGCACACAGCAGGGGCCCCTTGGCACCTCCGGGGTGAGGGCTGGGGTCGTGGGGCCGGTGGGCCCTGAGCCCCGCCCCCTGCCCGTGCAGCATGCCCATCTGTGTTTCCTGCGCTCGGGCTCCCTGCTCGCTTTTGCTTAGAGGGAAGACCCCGGGCATGAGGAGGTTTGAAGAGCCTTGTGCTCAGGACTGACGTAACAAAGAAAATTGGTACCTCGACTCTCCCAGCCTCTCGGGGAGGTTCCCAACTTGGGGATGACCAAGCTGAGGCCTGCAGAGTCTGATAGTGTTCCTGTGGCCCCGCTGTGGTGAAGGAGACAAGGAGCTGGGTCTTGAACCCCAGTCCCCTTTGCTCTAGACCTGCCATGTTCCCGGCCAATGGTGAGGTCTGAATGGATAATCAGGCACTTGGCAAGAGTCTGCAAGTCCCCAGCCCTGGACCTCCCTGGGCCCCAGAGCTGGTGTCTCCAAGGCCTGGAACATTACCAAGCAGACTCGGCCAGGAAGGCACCCCCCCCCTCCCCGCCCCGGGCCCCAAGAGAGGGCAAAAGACGACGCAGCCCAGTGCTGGCCCCGAGGAGCGAGTGATTGTAACCTGGCTCGTCCTTTATGGAAAAAAAGAAAAAAAATCCCCTTGTAGGCTGCTTCCCAGGCAGTTTCGTTCCATCCAGGCCTGGGGCTTGGAGAGACAGCGGCTTCAGACACGCGCCACTGGGAAGGGAGGGCTGGGGCTCTCCGTCAATGGGGAAATTGATTTCCTCCTGGGGGACCGGCAGCCCCATTGAGGAGGACTGTGTTATCTCCATTATTCAGGGAGGCTGGGTGTCCCCACCTCTCTGTCTCTCACACACACACACACACCAGCAGCAAACCCCAACCCCACCTGGCCTTCACCGACCCTCACAAATCTCCCTGTGTCATCCTGCTTCCTTTGCAGGGACGGAGCCCCTGCTCAGTGAATTTGACCCATGTGGCAGCTCAGTGCCAGTGGCAGGGCCGCAGGGGCAAGAAGACCAGAGGAATGGATGGGGGGTGGGGGAGGGTCAAAGAACTGAGTATCGGGCGAGAGCGGGCCCTTTACACATTGTCCCCCAATGGCATTTACGGAGTACTGGGGAGCCAAGGAGGGTAAACAGACATGGTAGTGACTAGAGAAAGTTCCAGAGTGGCTAAGGATTCCGATGTGCCACAGGAGGGCAGGGAGAGCCTGAAGATCGAATATAACACCGGGGGCAGCTGGAGGGGCTGGCGTGACGTCAGTTTCAAAGAGAGCTGCCCACCCGCCCGCCCACCCTTCCCTTCCCTCACCAGTGTCTGTCCATCCAGCCACGTCCGTCCATATCCATCATCCATCTACCCACCACCGGCCTGTCCATCCCTCCACCCGCCCGTCCACCCACCCCGCCTCCCGCTTGCCCACCCACAGGTGGGGAGCTGCTGAATGAGTGAAAATCAGTGGCACCTGGCTGCATTCGCCTCTGTACCCCTGAAGGGCCAGTGTGAGCCCAGGGGTTGTGACAAACGAAGTGGATGCCCAGTCTGAGCTGGATGGCGCAGGGGTGGGGCGGTGCGACGAGGGGTCAGACCGTGAGGCGTGGGCCGGAGAGTTCAGGCCCACGGAGCCGTCCTCACTGGGCTCTGCGGCTGTCCTATAAGCGGGTTATCCCCAGTTCCAGCCGGGGAACGTCTGAGAGGTCAGGTGACCGGTCTGTGGTCACGTGGCCCACCCGCTGGTCTCCAAGGGATCGCCCGTGGCTCACGGGTCCTTCCCGTGTCCTGAACCAGGGGTCATGTCCACCTACGCCATGTGTGTGCGCTACGACGGCATAGAGGTGGACGACAGCTACTGTGATGCCCTCACCCGTCCTGAGCCCGTCCAGGAGTTCTGCGCGGGGAGGGAGTGCCAGCCCAGGTACCTGCCACCCAGCGCCCTGGGCGGGGGCGTGGGGGCAGCTGGGGGGCGGCTTTACCTCGGCCCGCAGGAGCAGCAGGAATTAGCTAGCATCCTGCCCCCACCACGGGCTTTGTGGGCGGGGGATGGTGGGGTGGGCGTGCGAAGCTGGTCTGCCCCGTCCCACACTGCAGCACAGAGGGTCAGAGACCGGGCTCTAAGCACGTCCTCTTCCCAGTCGCGACCATGATGGGGTCCCCAGAGGAGCCCAAGGCTATGCTGCACCTCTCCTCCTCCAGCTTGCCCCATCTGGGCCCTCTGCCCCCTGCATATTTGCTCCCTTCTGAGAAGCTGGTTACATGGCCGGGGCCTGCCCTTGCCCCCGGGAGCCCTGGAGGGCAGCACAGGGCTCAGGGACACTGAAGCATGGTCTCGCATAGGAGAAGGAGGGAGGGCACTTTTGGGAGGAAGAAACAGGGGGAGCCATGGCACAAAGCCAGGACATGGGTCCTGAAGTGGCTGGAAAGCCAGAGCCTTCGGGGAGGGCGGGGCAGGGAGGCAGGTGGAGGCCACGTGGGCTCTTAGGCAGGCTCCCGGCACTGGCCCCCACGCCCAACCTTGGGTGACTCCCGGGGAGCTCAGGGTCGTCGGGGCAGCGGCCTCCACCCTGGGGCCTCACCAGCTTCCTCGGTGGCTTAGCCTCGTGTGACTGTGGACGCGGTCGGGGGAACATTCTCCCGGGTCGAGGGGTTGCACGGGGTTCCCGCCGCAGGGGGGGAGGGGGGTCTCTGAAGGCGGCCCCTCCCGAGGCAGGTGGGAGACCAGCAGCTGGAGCGAGTGCTCGCGCACCTGCGGCGAGGGCTACCAGTTCCGCATCGTGCGCTGCTGGAAGATGCTGTCCCCCGGCTTCGACAGCTCCGTGTACAGTGACCTGTGCGAGGCGGCCGAGGCCGTGCGGCCCGAGGAGCGCAAGACATGCCGCAACCCTGCGTGCGGGCCGCAGTGGGAGATGTCCGAGTGGTCCGAGGTGAGCGCGTGTGCGGCCGAGCGGGTCCGCGTGCCCAGGGTCTGCGCCCCGGCCGCCCTGACCCCGCGCTCCCGCGCCTGCTCGCAGTGCACCGCCAAGTGTGGGGAGCACAGCGTGGTGACCAGGGATATCCGCTGCTCAGAGGACGAGAAGCTGTGTGACCCCAACACCAGGCCCGTGGGGGAGAAGGACTGCACGGGCCCCCCCTGCGACCGCCAGTGGACTGTCTCCGACTGGGGCCCGGTGAGGGCGGGCCGGCTGGGGCGCGGGGTGGGAGGGGCGCTGGGGAGGGGAGCTGCCACCCCTGCCTGGGGACGGTGGGCCCCCGCCCCTCGCCCTGCGGTCCCTCAGTCTCCCTGTTTGTCTGGAGTAAGGACTTGGGGTTGGAACACCTAACCAGCCGCTCTCTCTCCCTGTTATTGTGAGGGATCTAACCCTTTCTCGTGACCTCCCCGTCTGTGTGTCTGTCTCTGGGTCTCTCGTCTGTCACAGATGCTCAGCTGCTCACCGGGGTCCCCTGTGGGTGCTGGGTACAGGGATGACCTTTTTAGGTATTTTAGGTGTGCTTTTCTGTGTCTGTTTTTCACGGAGCATGGAATATTTCTGTAATTAGAACAGAAAATGTTATTTAAAAAGCGGTTGCCATGGCAACTGCTCCCTCCCCCACGCTGCTGCCCGGGGAGCTGGTCCTCTCTGGGAACGCAGCAGGTGGGGGGACTTGGAGAGGGCCCCGTCTCTAACCCCAGCCTCCCCCCTGCAGTGCAGCGGGAGCTGCGGCCACGGCCGTATGATCCGGCACGTGTACTGCAAGACCGGCGACGGCCGGGTGGTGCCCGAGTCGCAGTGCCAGGCGGAGACTAAGCCTCTGGCCATCCACCCCTGCGGGGACAAGAACTGCCCCGCCCACTGGCTGGCCCAGGACTGGGAGCGGGTGAGTGTCCCGGGCCAGCAGCCGCCTGTTCCCGTGACCACCTCGCCTGCCCACCAACCGGCCAGTCGCGGACTCGCCCTCGGGACCAGTCATTCTCACCAAGCTGCTGTGGGTGGGCCCCACTACTAGCCGCGTCTGCTCGGACAATTGTCACACACCATTCTGTTTCCAAACAGTTGGTTTCTGCACGATTGCTTTTGATCCAATGTCTGGGCCCGATGGTTTTCGACCAAAGAGCTCACCCATCTGCCAGGGACGCCCGCGTTTCCACCGGGTCCTTACGGACCAGGCCGTATCGCGCAGTCGCGTGTGCGATGTTCTGGTCCCCCGGGCCTCTGGCCTCTGACCCGGCCCCATCTGTCCCCTGGCCTCAGTGTAACACCACCTGTGGCCGAGGCGTGAAGAAGAGGCTGGTCTTGTGCATGGAGCTGGCCAACGGGAAGCCACAGACCCGCAGCGGCCCCGAGTGCGAGCTCGCCAAGAAGCCCCCCGAGGAGAGCACCTGCTTCGAGAGACCTTGCTTCAAGTGGTACACCAGCCCGTGGTCCGAGGTGAGCCGCCGCCGGCCCCTCCGCGCTCTCGGGACGGCCCGAGTTCCGGTCCTGCTGCTGTACCTCATCCCCTGCCCCAAGTGGCCCTCACTCACCCCGCCGTGCTCTCCTCGTGTGTCCTTAGCAACAATGCCCCTCCTGGGCCCCCAGACCTCTCTCCGCCTAGTGATGCCATCCGCTCTCAAGGGGTGGCAGAAAGGGAGGCCCGAGTGGTCTTTGAGGGTCACTGGGGCGGGGGTAGAGAATGGGAGCCCTGGGGCCAGCGCCGCTGTGGCTAGGCCATGTGACTTGGGGTCTCCAGAGCCTCCGGCCTCAGTGTCCTCACGGGCACTCATACCGGGGGGAGCAAGAGGGACACGAGATGGACACTATGGGGTGTTGTGTGGGACGGGGAGCCCTGGACGCTTGGCCGTGATGTTCTGCCGTGTACCTCGGACAGACGCACCCCAGGCTTCCATGGTCTTGGTCGCTAGGACGGTGGAGGCTAAATGCCCAAACCTTAGAGCTCAAGGTGAAGATTTTGCGAGCCTGTAAGACAGGGTGAGTCTGGGGCTTCCATGAGTGCTGCTCCCCCACGTGGGCTCAGGTTCCCAGCGGGAAGACTTAAGGTGACGCCAGTCTTGCCCACATGGGTCCTCTGCTTCCTACAGCACGCACGCTCGTTCAAGAGCAAATCATGCACGTTCGTTCTGTGTTGCCCACAGAAGGACCCACCTGGGGAGAAGGGCAGGGGCTGAGGGTGGGGGTCGAGGTCCCCCCGTGTGGCAGCACCTGGCTGGGGGGGGTGGGGAGGGCACCAGGTGGGGCTGAGAGGCTGGGGAGGGAAGAGCCGGCTTCTGAAGATGGGTGGCTGTGGAGGTGGGGCCGGGGCCTCCCAGGCTTGGGTGCTGTGCTGGGGGTTGGTGCGAAGACCTGGAAGTGAGGGGAGCCACAAAGAGGGAGCAGACCCCCCAAAATGGCCTGAGAGCTCTGGGGGGGACATCCCCGTATTGCCCTGCTGACGGTGGGTGGGTGCGGGGTGACTACGCAGATGGACCGCGGTGGGCGTGTGGCGCTCTGGCTTGTCCCTGCGGCGGCCCCACCCTGGCCCCGG
>ML109618.1:66976-102141 GCA_003697995.1 Taxidea taxus jeffersonii | reverse complement strand
TGCACCTAAATGATCATTCTATTTTCATTTTAGTATAGTACTCAAATTATATGAGATAGTCGACACTTATAAAAATTATAAAATAGGCTTTAAGTGATTTTTTCCAAAGCAGGCTAGTTTAAGTGTTCTGAGCATGTTTAATAAATGCATTTTTGACTATAATATTTTTAGCTTACAATGGGCTTATCAGGATATAACCCCATTATAAGTCCAGGAAGATATATATCATGTAAGTGTAGAAGAAGGATACAGAGGGGCGTAGTCAAGAGGGTGACATTTAGCTCTTGGATGACAGAACAAGGTCCTATCATGGGACCTGACCTTATTTCTCCCATACTCAATCCATCCAGACATCTGCTAGCTAAGGACTAAGCAGAAGACTTAATGTATGGGAGAACTACCGGAATATGTAAGACAAGGCTATCCATTCAGACCACCAGGCATTTTGCTCAGGTCAACTGACTATATTACACAGTTATGGTGTGTGTGTGAGGGACAGGTGGGGATGGCATGATGGCTAACACAGATAAGGTCACTTGGAAAATTCTAGTTATAAATCACAGCTATAAAACAAAGACAAGTTTTTCTAAAACAATGAAGTAAGGGTTCCATTGAGTTATGAACCATAAACTCAGTCATAAGAGCTAGGCTCCTTAGATTATTTCTCATTATTTGCGTGATTACCAAAATTTCAGTATGTTTTTAACTACTTGTCACAGAGTTTATACCAGAAAGAAAGCTTGATGTAGTGGAAAGAAGCAGGCAATAAATATTCCAATAAAAGAAAGGAGAAGAAAGCTGGAGGGAAGACAGATGGAAGGGAGGAAAGAGTGAGGAAGGAAGGAGGGAAAAGAAAGGGCAGGTGTGATGGGCATTAAAATTGAATGCTTAGGGGTGCCTGGCTGGCTCAGTCAGTAGAGCACATGATTCTTCATCTCAAGGTTGTAAGTTTGAGCCCCATGTTGGGTTCAGAGATTACTTAAAAATAAAATCTTAAAAAAAAAACCCCGATTATTTAAATCCAAGTTATTATTCTCTCTAGTTAGACAGTCACTGACTGAACATCTCTGAACCTTATTTTCTTCATCCAAACATGGGGTACTTTCAGGGTGATTGTGAGAATAAAAAATTATATGAGATAAGATAATATAATTTAATTAATATAATTTTTAAATAAAATGACTTGTATAAAATGCTTGGTTAATAATATGTGCTCATAGCTTGTTGTTGGTAATTCTTGCATTTAGGTAAATGGTGTGGCTGCTACCACTTACCAGTGGCATCCAACTGCTAGTTTATGTATTTGCTTATATAGTTATATGCAACAAAATACATGCTTATAAAGATGCTGCTTTTAGAGACATGGATTTGGAAAAAAAATCTGTGTTAAAAATAAATAATACCTTAAAAAGACATGGTTCTCAATGCTCTGTTGGATGCAAATATGTCTCATAACATCTGCATGAAAACATCAGCACTTTTACCTGTACCTGAGGGAAGTGAGTAACAAGCACCAAGCACAACACCATGTAAACCGCAACAGGTGATAGAAGCCATAATGCTCTCCTCCATTTTTCCCTTTTTAATGAAGGTGCTTCTGGAGTCCTAATTGAAAGCAAGTTTTTCTTAAATGGTGTCAGATACAGAGGAATGAAGATTAAGAAGAAATACTCACGGATAAGATCTGGTCTCCTCTCTGGAGCTCCCCACTCAGGTCTGCTGGTCCACCAGCCAGAATGAAGGATACAAAAATACCTTCTCCATCTTCCCCGCCCACGATGTTGAAGCCCAGGCCAGTGGAGCCTTTGTGCAGGACTACCTTGCGGGGCTCCCTGAAGAAACAAGGAGAAAACAGAGCTCACAGTGGGACCCACTCAAGATTCAGGTCGCTTTTACTTTCATTGAGATATATGATACCAACACTTCACCACCGATGAAATGGTTTCCCAAAATAAGATCCCCCAGAACTCCAAGAAAAATGCTAATATCAGGGCAGATATATAGTGAGTTTCTCACTATAACAAATGCCACAATACCATGTAAAGTCATTCCTTAATTCCAAAACATTTTCTTAAACTGTCCTAACTTCCACTTTTTTTTTTGTTTCAAACACCTGTTCTTGTATCTTTTTAAATTGAGACATAATTGACATAGAACATTATTTAGTTTCAGCTGTACAAGGTAAGGTCGATATCTATATGTATTGTGAAATGATCATCAGAATGAGTCTAGTTAACATCTTCCTCCACATGTAGTTACAATTTTTTTCTTGTGATGAGAATTTTTAAGATCTACTCTCAGCAAAATTCAAACACAGAATGCAGTATAATGCACCATGTTGAATACCATGTCTCCAGGACTTCTTTTAAAACTAGAAGGTTGTATCTTTCAACCACCCTCACCCATTTCACTCTCCCACCCACTTGCTCTTCTACTGAGCACCTGCAGTGGTGCTCAGTAGGATGAATGTGTCCAAAAAAAGGAAGAGAATTTGGGGGACAAGAGACTAGACTGACTAGGCCAGATCAGAAAATATCTTACAGATTTGTTTGACTGTTAATTAAAATTCACCCTGTAGTAGTGGAAAGTCACTGGAAGATTTTGAGGCATTGAGAATATTTAAATCCATTTCAGGAACATTAATAAATGGTCATATATAGGATTGCTGGAGGGAGATTGTAGATACGATGCGAGGTAGGAAAATCGGTTAGGATGTTGGTTAAATAATCCCGACTTGAGGAAGTGAGAGCATGAACAAGTGTGACAGCAGTGTTAACGAAAACGAAAGGAAATATGAGAGAGGAAATCTGAAAGGAAAACCGAGTCCAGAGACTGACTCAGGTAGTAGAGGAGAGAGGGAAAAATATCTAATTAGCAAAAGGAGGGGGAATTGGAATCCAGGATCATGAGGATGAGTATGATCTTGACATGCTCCATTTGGGTAATGGTGCATAATCCATGTGATGTTTGGAAGTTGTCAGAGACAAAAAGGTTAGGAATATGGATCCAAAAAGAGGACTACAAATGCATATTTCAGGGTCATCAATAAAAAGATGATCAAATGTTGAGCCATTAGTTAATTGAGTGGAGGCTAGATAACTATGGAATATAGCATTTCAAGGGATTTTAGAAATCATCTAGTTCCATTTTCTTTTCTTTTTTAAAAGATTTTATTTGTGACAGAGAGAGATAGTGAAAGAGGGAACACAAGCCCAGGGGAGTTGAAGAGGGGCTCGATTCTAGGCTGCTGAAGGCAGATGCTTAATGAATGAGCCACCCAGGAGCCCCCTAGTTCTGTTTTCTTAAGTAGTTTTAGAAATGTGTTCTGTAAACCTTTCATATCACCTACCCTCCTCTCACAAGTACCCCACTTTCAGTTGTTGAAGTTTCTCTTATACTTTCCTGCACTTAATGATGTAAGAATGGCAGAGCCATCCAATATATTTTTTAAAAAGATTTTATTTATTTGACAGAGAGAGAGATAGCGAAAGAGAGAGCACAAGCGGGGGAGTGGCAGGCAGGCAGAGGGAGAGGGAGAAGCAGGCTCCCTGCTGAGCAAGGAGCCCTATGTGGGGCTTGATCCCATGACCCTGGGATCATGACCTGAGCTGAAGGCAGTCACCTAACTAACTGAGCCACCCAGGCGCCCTGCCATCCAATATATTTTTATACTAATGACTACACATAGTCTATTATTTGTTATCACATTCCCATGTACAAAGCAATGTGTTATATATCTGTGTTTAGCCTAGTTTTGAGGAAGGATGTAAAATACACATACACCTTGGACCATAAATATTACAATGTAATGAATTAAGTCCGAGGTAACTTGACGTAGAGTTAATTTATTTTATTCTACAAATACTTCGTAAGCACTACTATACCAGGAATTGTTCCAAGTACTCAGAAAATTTATACACAAAACAAATATCCTTGCCCCATTTAACTCAATATCTGGATGCCCTGTCAAGATGACATAGAATTAACCACCACGAAGACTGAGCTCCCTGTTTCCTTGCTGGCTGTCAGTTGGGGGTCTCTCTCAGGTTCTAGAGGCTACTCACATTCCTTGTTATGTGACCACCTCTATCTTCAAGCTGGCAATGACACACTGAATCCTTTTCTCATTTGGAATTTCTGTGGCTTCCTCTTCCACAACTAGCTAGATCTAACTTTTGGCTTTTCAATGGTTTGTGTGATTTGGTTAGGCCCGCCCAGATAATCTCCCTCCTTTAAGATCAAGTGATTAGTAACCATAACATTTGCAAATTCTTTTTTCCATGTAAGATAATGTAACTTTGAGAGTAATATCATGGGCTAGATATCATGGGGCCATCTTAGAATTTTGCCTACCACAGACAAAGAGACAACAGGGGACAAATCCTGAAGGGTCTTGTACATCATTCTAAAACTGATTTTTACTCTGACAAAGTGGGGAGCCATGGAAAAGAAGATTACTTGATGTAATTTATGTTTTTATATAGTTCCTTTGGTATAAAAAAGACCCAAGGAACAAAGTTTGAAAAAGTATCAGTTATGTGTCTAATGGCTATATGCAGGCAAAAGAGTAGCTTGGCTGAGGCTGGTATTGAAGGAAGTGGTAGGCAGTGGGGACATTTCCAGTCAGTCTTTTCTCTCTTTCCAGACAGTAATTTCTGTTTATTTTCACATTCAGTGATTGTTTCTTCTGTCTTACTTATTCCATTCTTGAGCCCACCCAATGAATTTTTTTTACCTTGGTTTTTGCATTTTTGAGCTTTAACATTCCATTTGGTTCTTCTTTGTATCCTCTTTTCCTTTGCTGAGACTTTCATTTCTTTTCCCATTTACTTATGTGTATGTGTAATCACTTACTGAAGCATGATGAGTACTTTAAAATTCTTGTCAAATAATTCCAACACCTGTGTTATCTCACTGTTGGTACCTGTTGGTTATCTTTTATCATTCAAGCTGAGCTCTTCTTGTTATGAGAAGTGATTTTATTTTATTATACACAGGACATTTGGGTGTTACAGTGCAAAATGCTATATCCTACTTAATTGTAGTTTTTCACAAGTTGTGGACCAGTTTAGGTATAGTCTACAGATCCAAGTAAGATGGATATTTAGCTCCCTACTTGTCCTTAGTGACACCAGGGAGGAAAGCGGGGGTACTAATTAGTATTCTACTCACTCTACCTCACTGCCACTTAGTAGGGGTAGAAGCTTAGCTCTCTATGGGTCCACTTACACCAATGAGGAGGTGAAAATGACTGTCTTAAACTATTTTGTTCTGCCTCCTTGCCTCTAAGTGGGGCTAGAAGTTCCGGGAACTTACCAGTGTCATTCCTCTCTGAGTCAGTCTTATTTCCAATTTGTATAGTCTTCCCAGGTTTACCATGTGTAAAGTGTGTGTGTGTGTGTGTTAATAAGAAGGAGGATTAGAGAGAAATGGGGATATACTATTTTGGCTCCAACCAGAAGTGCAGGTTCTGAATACATTTCAAAGGTAGAGGCCAACAGGATTTTGATGAAAAAGTTATTGTAGAAATAGCCCTCTTCCCTCAGTCTAAAACACATGTGCTTAGTAGGTCCAGTGACTTTCAAGCTACACATGGTAAACACAGATGGAGGGAAGGGGCTATTATGGTTCTAATGCTTATCTATGTGCCAGATGTGCTTGATGCTTTTTGTGTACCATTCTATTTATTCCTCAAGACACTCCAATGAAGGATGCACAGAGATGTCTGCAACTCTTTTGAAACTAAGCCAAAAGGGGAGATAGACTGATGACTGGATAGATGGATAGGAGTTTTATAGAGCATGTGTAGTAATATGTTAAAAGTGCAACCTAGGGGTGCCTGGGTGGCTCAGTGGGTTAAAGCCACTGCCTTTGGCTCAGGTCATGATCCCAGGGTCCTGGGATAGAGCCCCATATCGGGCTCTCTGCTCAGCAGGGAGCCTGCTTACCCCTCTCTCTCTGCCTGCCTCTCTGCCTGCCTCTCTGCCTACTTGTGATCTCTGTCAAATAAATAAATAAAATCTAAAAAAAAAAGTGCAACCTAGTTGGCAAATGCATTAAGTTTTCATTTTAAAAAGTCTTTAAATTTTTTATGCTTAGAAAATTTTTTATGCTTTAGAAAATTTAAATTTTTTATGCTTAGAAAATTTTTATAACAATATCTTGAGAAAAACCTAGTGAACAAATTTCTATGACTTTTTCGATTAGTGAAATGAGATTGCTTTATCCAAGTTTTTACTGAGCTTAATAAGTAGCAAAAGCAGGATTAAGACACAGATTTTCTGACTTAAAATTCCAGAGTCGAGACTATGATATATTCCAGAGACTGCAAATCAGAAAGCTAAGGGCTTAATCTGATCCAGTGTTTACACTTTTTTGAGTTTGTCCATTTTTAAAATTGGGAAAATGTGCATAAAATACATATTTATAACTTTATATGAAAAATCAGACATTCTGTGAACACGAGCTCTTAACCTTGTCTTATAGCAACAGTTGGCTAGATATGGCCCTCTCTAAATGGTGCATTCATTCTCCAGTTTGCCAGTCTCTCACCTTTCCCTCAAGGTTCTCCGACAAAAAAGCTGTACATTGCATCATATTTACACTTCTCGCAAAGAGGAAATTAAAATATTTTTTGTACTCATGGCTTTATCAAAAATGAAAAAAAAAATGAAAGCTTCATGGAGAGAGCCTGGCATTTTAATAGCAAAATGGTAGAGAACATGATTCCTTTGAAAGTAAGGATTACCCTTACATGTTCAATATGCAAAGTGACTCTCTGCAGAAAAAATACAGCTTTAAAAGGTCATTATGAAACATCTCTCCCCATTACCATCTGGGGGAATTTTGCTAGTGATCCCTGAACATAACATACATAATTCTTGAGTGACAGTAGATCTTATTTATTTTAACTGGACAAGTCTTTTAAATCAAATTATTTGGAATTTTGTCAACTTATAAGATTAAATACCTTTTTAAAAATAGACTTTTTAATGACTGAACAACCCAGGTGCCCCCCAAATAGAATTTTTTATATCATAGTGAATTATGATGCTTATTTTTGATGCTTATTTTTAATAATGGGGCAAAATGACAATTCTGTAGATGATGTGAAAATAAAATGCCCTAAGCACACTTCAAATTATGTACTTTTTCTAATTTAAATCTTTTTCTTTTTAAAATTTTATTTATTTATTTTTAGTAATCTCTATACCCAATGTGAGGCTCGAACTCATGACCCTGAGATCAAGGGTCTTACTCTCTGTTGACTGAGCAAGCCAGGCACCCCTAATTTAAACTTCTTCTTTTTTAAAAATTTGAACTTCTTATACTAATAACCCATTACATTAAACTATAGATTTTTTAAATGTTTTCATGTCTTTTTTTTCTGTTAGGGGATTAAAACCTTGTGGAGAATTACAAGTTCTACTACACTGATGTTTATGTAAGTCAACTTGTCTAAGCTATTGAGCTTTAGACACACTGCTTATGTTTGCAAAGGCAGTAAACACCCAGAACCAGTCTCTTTCCCTCTCTCTCTCTCTTTTTATGTGGGTCCACAACCAGCATGGAGCCCAAAATGGGGCTTGAACTCATGACCCTGAGATCCAGACCTGAGCTGAGATCCAGAGTTGGACACTCAACCCAATGAGCCATCCAGATCCCTCCTCTCTCTTCTTTCTAAGACAGTTTTTAAGAGTGTTTTTTTAAAAAAAATTTTATTTATTTATTTATTTGACAGAGAGAGAGGGGTCACAAGCAGGCAGAGAGGCAGGCAGAGAGCAAGGGAAGCAGGCTCCCTGCCGAGCAGAGAGCCCAATTCGGGCTCGATCCCAGGACCCTGGGATCATGACCCAAGCTGAAGGCAGAGGCTTAACCCACTGAGCCACACAGGCACCCCAAGAGCAGTTTTATGTTCACAACAAAATGAGAAGAAAGTGCAGAAATTTTTCATAAACCTCCTGCCTCCACACATGAATCTACCCCAAGAGCAGTTTTATGTTCACAGCAAAATGAGAAGAAAGTGCAGAAAATTTTCATAAACCTCCTGCCTCCACACGTGAAATCTACTCCCTATCAAAATCCCCCACCAGAGTAGTACATTTGTTACATCTGATGAACCTGCATTGACACATGATGTGCTTCAGGAGGTGAATAGGTAATGTAGTACATCCAGATCATGGGATTTTATTTAGCACTGAAAAGAAAGGAGGTACCAAGCCATGAAAAGACATGGAGGAAACACATATTGCTAAATGAAAGAAGCCAGTCTGGAAAGCCTATGTACTGTATGATTCCCCACTATATGACATTCTGGAAAAGGTGAAACTATGTAGATGGTACAAAGATCAGTGTTGCCAAGGTTTATATGGAGAGGGGCATAAAAAGGTGGAATACAGGGGATTTTAGGGTAGTGAACTACTCTTGAGAATACTGTAAGGATGGATAGATGTCATTATCCATCTGTCCAAACTCAGAATGGGCAACATCAACAGTGAATCCTCATGTAAACTACACATATCTCTACTGTGGCATTTATCACACTATGTAGTGATTGCTAATGTATCCTTCTCCCTCAACAGACTGTGAACCACAGGAACCTAGGTACCAGTAGGTGCTACCTTAGCGGTAGCAAGATGTCTGACAAGTAGCAGGGACTCAGGAAATAATTATAGGATGGATGGATGGATGGACAGACGGATGAACGGATGGACAGATGGACAAATGAACGAACTCCCATGATGCTTCAGACCCATCATTACCCTCTACTTCATATTATAGTTATTTATATAAATGCTTCTCCTTTTTTCTAGAGATGATAAAATCTAAAGTCCATAGGGGTAGGACAGATAACACAAATGAATGTGGCAGGCTGAGTAAGGACTGTAGCAAAATGGGGAATGCATTCCATCTAAAGGGCTATTTCTACTCAACTCTGGACAATCGCTCTAAGCAGAAACACTGACTAGTACTGCCAGATTCTCTAATTTGTAAAAACATCCCAGGTGAGACACTGTATGGTATAGTTAGAAGTAAGCTATGAAAAATATTTCCAGTCATCCTTCTAAATTACAAATCTGACCATGCTACCCTCTTGCTCAAGAGCCTTGCAGTGATCTGTATGCCCTCAGGATAAAGTCTAAGCTTCTGAGCATGGCACTCCAAGTCACCCAACATTTGACCACCTACCTCCCCGATCCCTAACTTTACTGTTAGTGAATGCTCCAGCCACACAAAGTTGCCAACCACAGCTCATCATACCAGGTTGTTCCTTGTCTCACCATCTTTGTCTAAGGTGTTCTTTTGGCAGAAAAATGCCTTCATTTGCTATCCTTAGCTTGTGAACTTCTACTGGCCTTCAGGAAGAAGCCAGGTGCTATCTCTTTCTCTCTGATACTTTATCCACCCTCTCCTCTAGATACACTGGCTACCTCTCCTTTTTTGGAACCACACTGTCCTTTTATTGATCATCCCATTGCTGTTGCCCTTACTGTTCTAAAATTACCTTGTTTATTAATCTATATTGTACATCTGTATGGATAAAGACCATGGTTTATCTATTTTTTTGATTTGGGGAAATAGTAGAGGTTGAGCCTATAAGAGACACGCACACAAAATATATTCCAAGAATAAAGAAAGAGTGAGCAAGGCATTGGGAGAAATGATACTAAATTTTAGTACCACCTATCTAGGGATTTGTGGGAACACAGATATGCCCTCTGTGGAGCAGGTTCCTTGCTAGGGTCATAACTTGGCAGATAATAACACTTGCCCTATGGGAAAGTGGCAAAATTCAAATAGGACAATGAACTAAAAGCATTTAGAAGACAGAAAACTATTAGAGAAAAATGCACATTGAGATTCTACTTCCAGCCATTTGGCAGATTTGGCGTCCTGAAAACCCTCCTTCTTATAAAGAAAGCAAAATAATTCTGAGTAGGATACTTATAAAATACCTTTAAATGACTGGCTAAGATGGGAAGTAGGTAAGAGAACTCCTCAGAGGCCAAAATGGAGTGGGAATACAAGAGAAGGAAGCAAATAGTAAGACTAGCAGCAGACTGAAGAGCTTGGACAGGTTCCCAAAGAGCCCAAAGTTGATGGTAGCATGGAAAATAGGACTGTGTGGACCCAGAGGTGGGGGTGTAGATAAGAGACACCAGGACAAAACCAGGACCCTGGAAGGCTATACCTTAAACAAAAGGATAAAGCACAAAAGCAGATCACCTCAAGGATGTCAAGGATACACAGCTGACCTGACTTTGGCTCAAAGCAAGAAGAGAGGTTCTGGGGAACTAATCAAGGCATGTCTGAATGTGGAAGAAGTTATACTGTAGGAATAGAATTCACAAAACTGACCTAACCTTAGCTCAAAGCAAGAAGAAAGAACACAGAGAGCTAATCAAAGCATGTCTCAATGTGGAAAAAGTCATATATGAATAGAATTCATAAAACTGAATAAATTAGGAGAAGAGAGAAAAAATCTTCCTGGGTGCTAGGGGACAAGACATGGCAATATATCTCCAGTGTTCTGCACTAGAGGCAATCTCCAGCTCCAGCTCACTGATATATATGAATATGCTGATGGGTTGGGGTAACCCCCAAGATGGGTTCATGTGGCCATCCTAGCTCAATGATACTAAACATCAGGGTCATCTGGATGGCTGATTTCCATCTTTCAGAACCCAGGCTCACCAAACCACATGCTCATAAAATATGGTTTCCTATAGTGTTTTTCCTAATGGAAGTAAATGTGCTAACTAGCACATCTTGTATCTTGAGCAGATGTATTTCCTATTGTACATTAGTACCTTGGAATAACGCCACATAAACTTGATTACCTCTGAACACAATGACAATGACAAAAAGTTCCAGAGCATGTAGACTGAAGGTGCAGATCCAGTAGTATGATAATCCAATAAGGGACTATTATTCTCTGATATCATGCATAAATTGCCAGCTGGGATCCCTGGGCCCTCTCTTCTTTATTTCTCTGCAAATGTAACTATTCATATGAGCAATATTAAGAAAAAGGAGAGAGACAGGAGATGAAAGAGACTTTTCAGCAGGATGGGAAGATGTGTATTAGTAAATGCATGAAGAGGGAGTATAGCAAAGGTGTGGAGTGGAGGTCAACCACAGAAGACTTTAAAGCTGCTGATTATGACCAATATTTTCTATCTAAATGATCTAGCTCCTTAGGAGACAAACATAATGTATGCTTCACCTTCAGATAATTAACTTGGTCAATTAATCAGCCAAGCAGATTGTTGGACATCATATAGATACATAAAGATAAAGGGGTTTTGTTGAACTGCTATTTTGAGGATATGATGTGAAGATAATGTAGAAGAAATCTCACATTACAGGGGAAGATCTATGCTCTAGACTTTATGCTATAGACCACAGTCTGACTTCAGCAAAAGAGTCGCCATAAAGACACTGAGTGTATACTAAATATACCATGGTTGGTATTTTGTGAGATAAAGAGAACTCTATTAAATGGGGATAGTATGGCATTCTGTGATACTGGGAAAGACTATGGGCATTGAGCCTAGATAGATCTAGGTTTGAATAAGAGTTGTATCAATTAATAGCTAGATAAACTTGTTGGAATTTTTTGATATCTCATTTTTTTAGCTGTAAGTCATAATATCTATTTTATGGCATAGTGAAATAAGATATAAATAAGATGGCAAAGCTGAAATAAGACATGAAGTACTAGGATCACCTAGCAAATGCTCAGTAAATGCTAACTCACCTCACCTCCTTTTCCTCTATAAATTATAACCTTTGGAAAACAAATAGTCACACATAAAAATAATAAATCAACAAATGCAAGTTACATATATTAAGTACCAAAAGACTGCTGTGGATAATGAGAAATCTCTAGCATTAAAGAAGAAAGATGAAGTCATGGAGAAGATAGAATCTGAGCTAGACCTTGATGGATGTGTAGAAATTAGTGAGGTGGAAAGGAAAGCAGATGGTATTTCAGTAGATGGCAGGAGCCCAAGGCTAGAGGGGAGCAAATGAAAGATGTGTTTGGAGAACAGGGAGTATCACAGCTTGCATGGAGAGTAGAGTCTGTGTCAAAGAAAATGAGAAGACTGGAGCAAGTTGGAAAGGAACATGAATGCCATGCTAAGGAATTCAGACTTTGCACTTGGATAATGTGAAGGTATTGAATGTTTCTACACCAAGGGGAGACTCTGTAAACACTGTAACTAAAAGTATTCTTGTCATGTGGTGCTATTTCTACAACCTCCCAGGTTTGCCTGTAAGGGACTTTAAATTAAACATTCTTAAGGTCTCTAAAGACACCCCTGCTGCAAAGGGTGGGGGGAGCTTTGGTTGAGACTGTGACCATGGCCTTGGGTTGAACTGCCTACTTCTAGTCTGCAGCCTTTGTAAAGCTGAGTGCTTCTCTCTGCAGAAAATTTTGGAATTAGTTACACATCTGAGACTGCATGTAACGTTCAACTACAGATTAATATCTAAATCAACTATAGATTAGTATCGATCTAATCTTGATTAATTTGATTTTGAAATAGAGTTTTTATTCATATACCACATATGATAATCTAATAACCATGTTTCATCTCAATTTGCTTTTGTCTAAATTTCTCAGAAAGATAAATAAGGAAGTGATTAAATTTTGCTCTCACATATGTTCTCACTTTTCACAATCATATCTTCTAAGGATCATCTCATCTCCAAAGCAAAAGAAAAAGGATCATCCCTCTTGATTTATTTCATAATATTTTGTCAAGTTATATATACTATTCATAATGACAGGTATTTTTTTCTGCTTCCTGTTGCATTTTGAATTTTTTTTCATGCCGAGGGTGAACCCCGACATAGGGCTTGAACTCATGACCCTGAGATCAAGACCTGAGCTGAGATCAAGAGTCCCATGTTTAACCACCCAGGCACCCGGCATTTTTACTTTATTTTTTTAAAGACTTATTTATTAGAGAGAAAGAGAAAGAAAGAGAGGGTGTGATCAGGGGAATGTGTAGAGGGAGAAGGGGAGAGAGAGCAAAGCAGACTCTTCATTGAGCATAGAGCCCAATAAGGGGCTTGATCTTATAACCAAGATCATGACCTGAGTTGAAACTAAGAGTTGGACACCCAACTAACTGAGCCACTCGGGCACCCTCCCTGCAACATTTTGAATTTTTAAAGAGTAATTAATTATAAAAGGAATTATAAAAGCAATAATTTTAAATCTCATTAAATTAAAAACAAACTTTAACGACTAAACTGAGGTTTTTTTTAATAGTTATATCATTTGTCCTCAAGCTTTCGTGACTGGTGGAATATTGTTTGAAAACATTATGAAAGCCAGAGTATAAGCAAAACTAATTTGATAATAGGATTGGTAGGGGTGGGGGATCCTGAATATTCTTCCTAAAGGCAAAGCATTTTTTATGAAACACTTTTTAAATTATCTTTTGAGCTAGAGCTCAGTGAAATTCCAATTAATAACTAAATGCCCAAACCTTCTTCAATTAGTATGATATGGGGAAAATGGCTTGGATTAATTAAAATAAAATTCTTCAAGTTCAAGTTTTATAGGTCTTCTCTCAATTTTAATTTGGATACATCCAGATTATTGTAGAAAAGTTTTAGACTGAAACTTGTTTCCCAGTCCTGATTCCAACATTAACCCCTGGTTGTCCTTGAAAAACCACCTTCCTTAATAAAAGTTTGTTCATTCGTTCGTTTGTTCCTTCCTTCCTCTCTCTTGCTCTCTCTTTTTCTTTCTTGAGAGAGGGTCGGCAAGCACATGAGTGGGGAGGGGCAGAAGGACGGGGAGAGAGAGAGAGGGAGAGAAAGAATCTCAAGCCAGTTCCACCCTCAGCATGGAGCCCAACACAGGGCTAAATCTCAGGACCCTGAGATCATGACCTCAGCTGAAATCAAGAGTAGGATGTTTAACCAACTGAGCCATCCAGGCACCCAGGCACCAGGAACAACAGTTCCTATATTCTATAAGAGAGTGAGTGATGAGGATGGCAAATCAGAATTGCTGTGATTCCTTCAAATTCTAGCATTACCTGGATTTGCTTAAAGAAAATCAGAAATGGAGTTTCCCACTTTTAAAACCACAATTCCATTTGATTGTTCAATATTTATTTAGTAGTCACCTTGAAGAGAGTAGAGAGGAGAGAAATGGCTGTACTTTTAGGTCTTCTCCAACTTGACCTGTCTTCAGCTTTTGACACTATATAAGCTTTTTACTCTAGAAAAGACCTGCCAGTGGAATTTTCAATGATAAGGAAATGTTCCTTGTTTTGTTGTCCAATATGGTAGCCTCTGGCCACATGTGTTTTTAGGCACTTGAAATGTGGCTGGTATGAGAGTAACTTAATTTTTCACTTCATTTTATTCTAAGAAATTTATATTTAAATAGCTATATGTGTCTAGTGGCTATTATAGTGGACAGCACAGTTCTAGAGTCTTATTCCCTACTCAAAGAGAACTAAGTTGTTGTTGTTGTTTTTTTTTAATCTCTTACCTCTCCATAACTCCCTAATCTCCTCGAAGGGCTCCTCTTAACTATTTGCTGTTCATAGACGGTATTTTAAAAAACTGCATCTTTGGGATGCCTGGGTGGCTCAGTTGGTTAAGCAGCTGCCTTCGGCTCAGGTCATGATCCCAGCGTCCTGGGATCAAGTCCCACATCGGGCTCCTTGCTTGGCAGGGAGCCTGCTTCTCCCTCTGCCTCTGCCTGCCTCTCTGCCTGTGCTCATTCGCTCTCTCTCTCTCTGTCTCTGACAAATAAATAAAAAAAAAAAAATCTTAAAAAAAAAACTGCATCTTTGGCAGCCTTCTCTAACTCTTTTCCTCTAGCTCTTCTCTGCAGAGCAACTTTTCTTCCTTCAGTTCTCAGTTTAAGTAGTATGATCTGAGCACTCCACCCACCTTTATTTTCTTTCTTAGCCTTCTTTATGTCTTCCTCATGATGCTTATCTTACAATGAAGTTGCTTGTTGCCTATTTCCCACTGGAATGTAATCACTACCAGAGCAACAACACCTTTGCCTCTACCACCTAGCATAGTGCCTTGGCACATATTAGGGCCTCAATATTTGTTGAACAAATTAATAAATGGGTGGTCTTACCTGTCCCCCTTATTTATGATTCCCTAATCCATATCTTCAGCCCAGACCACAGTCTCCTGTACTCCCGAACTTATTTAACTAAAAATGAATTCATTATCTTCCCCAGACATTTCCTTCTCTTTTATTCCTTATCTCAGTTAACATCATCTTTCTCATCACCTTACTGTTCATCTAGCACTTCTAGTCAAGCAATAAATGCCTCTCAAATCATCCTTGCATTATTGCTTTGGTTCAGGTCTCTGGGTTCTCACACTCAGACCAGCTAGGAATTCCCAAACAGGCTCTGCCTAGTAGTTTCTCATCCCTGCCCTTTCTCCTTCAGATTGTTCTCAGGGTAATTAAAAAAAAAAAAAAAAAATATATATATATAATAATTTCATCCATTGTTTTTAAAGCTCCCCTTGCTTCTCTACTACCTGAAGGATAAAGTCTTCCTTATATTATTTTGCATGACATATAAGGCCTTCATGATTTGGGCTCCATGGACACTTTCAGACTCAGCTCAACACTTTCCTTATAGCCCCTGCTCTCCTATCACACAGAACTTCCTGTGTGCTTCTGACAGCTGTGATCTTTTGTACCTTTCATGTGTTCTTCCTTTGTTTGCAATTCTCATCTCTAACTGAATGGCTTATCCTTCAACAACTCTCTCAGGCACAGTTAGCCATCACTTGGGGTTGTTTCCATTTTGGGAGCATTACAGTATTCATAATTAAAAAAAATGTATATCCAACTCCTTCACGAAGTGAGGACTCTTTAAGCACAGGAAATATATCTTTTTTTTTTTTTAGATTTTATTTATTTATATGATAGACAGAGATCACAAATAGGCAGAGAGGCAGGCAGAGAGAGAGGAGGAAGCAGGCTGTCTGCAGAGCAGAGAGCCCGATGCGGGGCTTGATCCCACGACCCTGGGATCATGACCCGAGCTGAAGGCAGTGGCTTTAACCCACTGAGCCACCCAGGTGCCCCAGGAAATATATCTTATTTAACCTCTTAAAGAATGATTTATTCTTTAAGATACATACTAAATTTTAAAAAATGATTTTATTTATTTATTTATTTGAGTGACAGAGGAAAAGAGAGAGTGAGAGCACAAGCAGGAGGAGTAGCAGAGGTAGAGGCAGAAGCAGATTCCCCCCTGAGCAGGGTGCCCAATGCTGGACCAATCCCAGGACCCCGGGATCAAGACCTGAACCAAAGGCGATGCTTAACTGACTGAGCCACCCAGGTGCCCAGACACACTTAAATTTGAAACACCGTTCTCCATTTATTAGCTTAAAAGACCTATCAATTTATTTTATCTTGCTGAGCCTCAGTTTTTGTATCCTTAAAGTCAGAATAAATAAAACTAAGCAAAAATAACAAAACTATATAAAAATAATAATTAATGAGAGTTACATAAAAGGTCCTATGAGGGTCTGGAGATAAATAATTTCTGGATGGGAACCAGGGGACATTTGATGAAAGAGATTACATTTAAGTTTCATATGAAAATATGACTAGAATTACATTGCTTAGTGTGATAGGTTCTATGTAGGGGCAGACACAGGTTTAATGTGGTCTTAAGGCTTTACAATTTGGAGGCCCATCATTAAAGAAAGAATGTAATATTACATGTATAAATTCCACTTCTTAAGTTTCTTAGTCACCCAAAGTGCTAGTGTCTGATATCTAAAAAATACTTAATAAATATGAGTTCCCTTTTCCGTGGCATTTGTGTCCCCAGTACCCAGTAGAGTGCCTGGCACGAGGTACAGGGGCTTGAAGTGGCCCATGCATTTAAAGAACCCTAGAATTTCAAGGTAAATCCACTTTTTTTTTTTTGTGGTATTGTGCTTGGTGCTGGGAATATAATTATGAACATAATTCAGTTCCTGAGTTCATGGAGCTCTCATTTTGGTGGGACAGAGAAGTATATAAGAACAACTAATTATAGTATCATTTATTCCACTGCAAACAATTGGGGTAAATTTTTTTTTAAAAGATTTTATTTATTTGACAGAGATCACAAGTAGGCAGAGAGGCAGGCAGAGAGGGAGAGAGGAGGAAGCAGGCTCACCACCGAGCAGAGAGCCCGATGTGGGGCTCGATCTCAGGACCCTGAGATCATGACCCAAGCTGAAGGCAGAGGCTTTAACCCACTGAACCACCCAGGCGCCCCTGGGGTAAGTTTTATAACAGACAGAGAGCCCTGATATGACACAGAGTTGGGGGTAGTAGGAGTCATAAGGAAAAGTATATGTGAAGGAAGCGAGATAATACATAGTGTGTGGAGAAAAGCAAGTATTTTTGCTTGACTGGAACACTGGGTTCTAGCAGGGTTGCAGTGGAGGCAGAGGCCAGATCAGGAAGATGCTCTTGGATGGGCAAACAGAAACTCAATTCTCAGTTTGCAGGAGAGTAGAGTATTTGCACATCCCTTCATTTATTTAAAAATAAATAAACTTTATTTATTTATACAGTAGCCAGTGGGCCAGGCATTAGCTGGGCCTTAGAGCCACAAAACTACCAAAGACACAGTCTCTGTCCTTGAGAGGTTTACACTCTGTGTTATGGGCTGAATTATGTCCCCTTCCACCAAAAGATATTAAAGTCCTATTAGTACCTCAGAATGTGACACTATGAAATAAAGGGTTGCAGAGGTATTAGTTAAGACGAAGTCATACTGGAATAGGGTCGGCCATTTCCCCAGGCTGACTGGTCTTCTGATAAAGAGAGACACATAGGGAGAATACCACGTAAAGATGGATGCAGGGACAGGAGTTATGAGTGAGGTATAAACCAAGGAACAGCCACCATGGCCAGCAAACCATGAGAAGCTAGGAAAGAGCCAAAGGAGGATTCCCCTAGAGGTTCTAAAGGAAGCACAGCTTTGCCAACACCATAATTTCAGACTTTCAGCTTCCAGAATTGAGAAACAATAAATTTCTGTTGTCTTAATCGACTCAGTTTGTGCTAATTTTTATGACAGTTCATGAAGCTATTACGCTTTGTTAGGAACTCCATGAATCAAAATGCAGTCTATCATGAGCACAGCCTGTTGAGCAAACAAGGGTGTCAGTGAAGTTGATCCAACCCTCATGACTGCTGTGACCTGAAGTAAAATGCTAGTAATGTTAGGAAAGGGTAACTATAGCAGGTGCCTGGGCAGTGACCTGGGTATTCAAATGACAAGGCTTCCCATAAACCCCATTAACAGAATATCAAGTTTCCCCATACTTAAGGTATCTATGTAAGAATTACTATAGAAAAAAAAAAAACAACAGGCAAAACCACGAACATGAGCATCATTAAATACTTGTGAAATTTTTTTCAAAAATAATATGTAAGGAAATATAAACACCTCACTAACCATTAGCTGTAGCTGGACCTTTAAAAATTCTTCTCTTAGGGTACCTGGGTGGCTCAGTCAGTTAAGCAACTGACTTCAGCTCAGGTCCTGGTCCCAGGGTCCTGGGGTCCAGCCCTGCACTGGGCTCCCTGCTCAGCAGGGAGTCTGATTCTCCCTCTCCCTCTGCTACTCTCCTGGTTTGTGCTCTCTCTCTCTCTCTGCATTTCAAATAAAATCTTTAAAAAAACTTCTCTTAAAAGAAGCATTCAGTTCTTCTCTTCTCTTGCAAATGTTGGCTTGTACAAATGTCCCTGTAGCTTTTTCCTCCTTCAAGTTCTGTTTTCTGCTAATTCCGGGGAAAGCTTTATATAATAATGAGTTGAGCCCTGACGGATTTTCTGATCACTTTTATTTTGTTGTTATTTTTCCTCATCAGGAAAAGAAATGGAAAATCATTGCTTTTACATCTGGCTTTTCCAACTGAGAAATTTCTTTCTTTTACCAACCTATTTCTTCCTAGACACCTGCACTTAAGTAGAGATTGGTTCAAAACCATCTTAGTATGACATTCTTAAAGTCATTGAGTAAGTAGTTCCTTTACCTTTAGCCATAGTGAAATCTGAAAAGCCAAACGTGGACACTGACATTAACACAAATTGATTTTTTTTAAAGATTTTTATTTATTTATTTGACAGGCAGAGATCACAAGTAGGTAGAGAGACAGGCAGAGAGAGAGAGGGGGAAGCAGGCTCCCTGCTGAGCAGAGAGCCTGATGTGGGGCTCGATCCCAGGACCCTGGGAACATGACCTGAGCCGAAGGCAGAGGCTTTAACCCACTGAGCTACCCAGGTGCCCCACACAAATTGATTTTAAAAGAACCATCAACATTTTCTTCCTTGAACAAACATTTGTAGCCTCACCTCTTGGCCACTCTCAAAAATGCTCTAAATTTCAATCACAGCATAACTCTTTGATTTTCTTTGAATTACTGGCTTTCCCTCAAACACCTGACTCCTTCCTTCCTTTGGTCTTTGTATGTACAGTTCTCTCTGCCTATAATTCTCTGGCTCTTTCCTTTTGTATGCTTGGGGAGCTCTATCTCTTTCTTCATGACTTTAAACCTCTGCTTTCCTCAGCTCTAACACTAGCTCCTAGAGAACTGCACTGCACTGGACTCATAGACTGTCCTAATCATATCATCGTACTTTATCTCTGTATCCATTTAAAAATTATCTGTTGAGAGTCTACTATATTCCAGGGGAGCCCCAGTGGGGTTAGGTTCATAACCATAAAGGAGACAGTTTCTGCTTCCAGGAGTTTCCACTATAGTGGTAGCTCAGAGGAATAAATTGGCAATTATTCAGTCAGTAAGAAAAGTGATAATCTTCTATAATGATAATAATTTATTGTATGCTTGCTTTTTCCGCTTGACCCTGAGATTCCCAAGTGTCAATATTCACTTTGTGAGTTAGTGTCTGACATCTAGGAAGTGTCTAATAAAAATGAACTCCCTTTCATCTGTTCTTGTGTCCCCAATACCTGGTCAAGTACCTGGCACAGAGAACATGCTCAAAAAATGGCTGTGGAATAAAAACTTAGCAGACACCTATATCTCAGTGCAAGTAAGGTGATCTTGAGAAGGTTGTTTTGATAAACAAAAACAAAAACCTAAAACAAAACTGTAACACTGGGAACTGAAAACAATGGGAGGGTAGCAAAGGGATGAGAGAACTTGGTCTAGGAGTGAAGATGACCACCAAAAACACCCCATGCATTGATCTGCAGAGTTTAAGTTCTGTTCTCCAAAAGACCAATCCAGAATTTGTGCCATGCCTGATGTGATACTGAAGGTTATATGATAGAAATTCTGTCAGACAAGAAATGGAGGGGTGCCTGGTTGGCTCGGTCATTAAGCGCATGCATTTGGCTCAGGCCATGATCCCAGGGTCCTGGGATGGAGTCCCACATCAGACTCCCTGCTCAGCAGGAAGCCTGCTTCTCCCTGTTACTCTCCCTGCTTGTGTTCCCTCTCTTGCTTTCTCTCCTTGTCAAATAAATAAATAAAATCTAAAAAAAAAAAAAAAGAAATGGCTTCATGGGTATGTCACAAGGTCAGCACCATACAGGGCAAGATTCTTCTAATATTTTATATCTCTTCCCACAATTTCTCCCATAAATCACTTCCATTTCCCAATAATCATTCCCTCTCCAGGCAAAAGAAGCCCTATAAAAACAACTAAAACAACGACAACAACAAGCTCTGAGTCAATCTATCTCCCTTGTCCTGGTATGTCTGCATTGACAGTTGGGTATCAGATTTGCTTCTTTCATGAGCCCTACATGCGATCCACACAATGCCGCAATCACAGCTCAATTCGATCTGGGTTTCTGGGTGTTTGGATGTGTCACTTAAGCCACAATCCTCACATCTTAGCACTAAAGTCACACATTTCTAGAAAGCTCAATGTGCCTTATCTAAGTCTCAGATGAAGGATAAATACTGAGAAGGCATGAAGAAGTGAGAAAAGAATAACCAGAGGAAGATTCCTGTTCATCCTTATTCTCCTCTGGAAAGAGAGGAGTGGCCAGGACATTACAAACAAGCCTCAATTCTGGTTTTGGCTTTGATGTGGCCCTGGAAAATCTCCTGTCTCTGAACTCAGATAATTTCCCCATATGGAAAGTGTACAGGTGGACAGGCAATATTTTAGATATTTGGTGACTTTAATTCTCAAATTAACTTTTCCCCTCAAATTGAGGATGTCCCCAAATAAATTAAAACTTGGAGAGTACTCCAAGACCACTCCCCACAAACACACAAGGCTCAACTTTTGATAGCCATGGTTCTTTCCTGCCAAGGGTGAGAGGTATTGTTATAGGGTTTAATTAGTTAGATAGATAGATGGATTGTGACCTGGCACTCCTATAGCTTTGTAAACTATAGCACATTCAACCCACTTAAATATGCCAAAAATTACACAGAATCTGGTAAGAGGGAGTGAAACCACGACCATCAGCCTTGGTGTTCTTCATATCTGAACAATACAATTTATAATACAAATTTATATTTTGGTTAGTGACATAAGCTTTTAATTATAATAACTGACATTTATTAAGAGCTAAGACTATTTAACCCTTATATTGTCCCTGTGAGTCAGGTATTAATTTCCTCACTTGAAGATAACAAAACCGAGGTCTGGAAAGGTTAAGTTTCTTGTCTAAACATCGACCAGCTAAAAGTGGCTGTGGCAGCATTCATACTCTGACTGTCTACAGAAGCCTTTGCAGCTGCCCAGAGAGAAAAAGAATAATGATCAGTTGGCTTATCTCCTCTAGTAAAATAAGGGTTAGAAGTGGAGAAAAATCAGTCACGCAGGGAGAATGAATTCCCATTCTTCAGGTCACAGTATGAGAAGGAAATTCAACAAATCATCATGTGTTAAACATAGTCTGTGTCTGGGAGACTGCTTCCTAATTATGAAATAGGATAGGACCTAGAAGCAACTTAGGAGTTTTGAGCCTGGTAGAGGAGAGAAACTTCGACATAAAACAAGGAGACAACTCCTAGGATTAAGTTGTCTGGCAGAGATCTGATCTGTTACAGAGGCAATCAAGAAGGGATCCTGGGGATATGTTTTAGTTGCTATAAACCCACTGAATGTAATGGAAACCACTGGAGACTCAGGTGCATGGAAAGAGCAGCTGTGTGTGCGTGTATGTGAGCTAATACACACATGCATCGGCCCTGGACTTGGCCTGTCATATGCAAAATAAGGAGGTGGGATGAGGTGACATTTTACCCAAAAGTATTCTTTTCTCATCTGCTATACTTTCTGAAAGCCTGCCATAAAGAACTTATTTTCTCTGCATCTAGAAGTGTGTTAGGACTTACGGTGTCTCTTTCTAAATAGGGCCAACTCTCTTCTCTTCCTCTGTTTTTCTGTCATGTGCTGTGCTGTCTTCTACACTACTGACTCTGTCTCCCTGATGGCACAAGACAGCTGCACAGGAAATGGTCGTTAAATGAACAATGAAGGGAGACTCTTTCAATTGATGCCTGGTATGGGGGGGAAGAGGTCCTAGCCCATTAGAAAGAAAAGGGGAAGATGGGATATATTGAGAGAGAAAAGAGAATTAACTCCTAGTCAGTACCTACGGCTTGATAAGAACTGTGCTAAGAGGTTTACATACTAAAAAAAATACATAAAATACATAAAAAATAAATTCCCAAAAAAAAATCTCATGAAGGAGTTGTTAATTTTTACTCTACAAGTTAAAGAAACAGGCTCAGACAAGTTAAGTAACAGCTCAAGGTGATAAAGCTAGTAAGAGCCAGTATTTAAATAAAAGTAGAGATAAATCAAAAGATCATGTTCTTTAAATGACACCAGGCTGCTATACCAAGGAGAGGAAATTGAGGACAAGTAAGCATTTCAGGGGTGCAATGTTTACACATTTAAATACCATGCAACATTGATACTGAAATGTGATTTCCTATCAATGTGTATAACTAATGCTTGACCACAGAATTCCCCATTTGCAGAATGAGTAGGCTGTGAAAAGCATGGCTCCTTTCTACACTTCTGTGCAGTTTTTGTACACCTGTGCTTAAAATAAAGATTTGCAACTCTTAATACCAGCCCACATGAGCATAGAACTTCCTCAGTCTGAAGAGAGTACCTTTTCCCTTTGGGTTTAGTAGTCCCTTGATAAAAATTACTGAAACCACATCCAAACAACGGTTCCTTGTTTCCCCCAAATCATCTGCTTGCTCTGTTATGAAACTACAAAGATACAAGCTGAGCGGAATTATTGCAATTTTCAATATTGTGTCAGCTCCACTAGACTCTGTTCTCCTCAAGAACAGAAATCGGGCTGTTTTCTTCTTGATTATATTAAATGCCTCACTATAGTGCCTGGTACATACTGCGCATTCAGGAAATAGTTACTTGAATGAAAGAATGAATAAAAGTGACTCAATCAAGTCAATGACTGATTGAATGAATGGATGGGTGGCACTTGTCTCCTTCACAACTATCCCTGAGCAGACTTTCCATGCAACCAGCAGGAGCCTTTACCAACTGTGAGCCATCAATCAATAAAGGTTGCTGACTGACATTTCAAAAGCATACTTCAGTAGAGTAAACATTTCCAGGACTGGAAATCAGCAGGGAGATTAAATAAAGGAGAAAGACCACTGGCTGCTTTTCTGGTAATGGAGGGGCATCTGGCCTGTGGCATAGGATATGGATGTGCTCTTTCTTTAAATTCTTTATAATTGGCCAGGAAGAGGAAGTAAACAAAAATCCTAATGGAATTTGCAGGTCTCTGAGGGGTTAGCAATATATGCAGAGAAAAACACCAGATTCAGTTGGACATACAAAGATGGATGTCTCAAGATGAGTAATCTAATGAAGGCTAATAAATGATTCTCAAAGAAATCTTTTTCATTCCCTGCTTTCCACAGCCATGCCACCTCCCAGGTCACAGCCAGGCAAGGAAAAAATTATAAAGAAAATCATCTTTACAACGGGTTCAATTCAAGGTCAAATGCAATGTCCAGTAAATATTCATCAGATGAAACCAAAGCTGTTCCTACTCATGTGATGGACGGGCAACCAGAAAACCTCTCTGACCACAACTTCCATCTAGACTCATTCTTGTGAATAATAAAGACAGGACAAGGAAGGGCCTCCTCTGTCAAAAAGACTAAAAGACTAAAAGACAGAGGTTGGGATGCCTCTGACATTTGTGTTGAGGTAGGATGGTCTAGTGATGACAGCAGGCATCTGGTTTGCGGTTAAAGCTCCTCCCCTTCCCAGATACACAATCTCGAGGAAGTCACCTACCTTGTGACACATCTTCAAACAGGATAAATGAGTCCTACAAAATTGTTACTGGAGTCAAACAGAATAATGTCCATGAGATTTCTTTGTAAATTATAATACGCTGCCCAAACATAAGCCTAGTACCTTCAGAGTGAATAGCAAAAGGAGAGAAAAACAAAAAAAGAAAAAGAAATGAATGCAGACTCAAAAGAAAAGGAGGAGGAGGGGGCAGTTTATGGAGAGGGAGGGAGGGGGAAGGAACAAGAGAGTAGGAGGGGCGAAGGAAAGGAGGTAAAAGAGAAACATTGGAAGCAGTGGTGGCAAGGAAGGATCTCAAAGTTCTGGCAGACAAACAAGCAGACAAACACATCAAACAAAAACCAAAGGAACAGCAGAATGATCAGAGACAGGATTCAGAAAATGCCATCTCGGCAGACCATACCATCTGATAAAGCAAGTGGAAGTCTCCATCAGATGGCCTCTCTGGACGAGAATGTCAGCCACAAGTCAGCCTCCTCATTATAAATTTTTATTTTTTTAAATTTTTTAATTTATTTTTAAAAAGATTTTATTTATTTATTTGTCAGAGAGAGAGAGAGCACAGGCAGACAGAGTGGCAGGCAGAGGCAGAGGGAGAAGCAGGTTCCCTGCTGAGCAAGGAGCCGGAGTCGGGACTGGATCCCAGGATGCTGGGATCATGACCTGAGCCGAAGGCAGCCGCTTAACCAATTTAACCAACTGAGCCACCCAGGCGTCCCTCATTATAAATTTTTAAATGGCAAGCTCTACTGACCTCACTTTGCTCTAGTCAGTGCTCAGCTCAGAAATACATCCAGGTTGGTAATCACTGCTTGTGCAGCCCATCGTGATGGCCCTTTCTCTTTGCCTACTTAAGGCCTACTCGTTCAGATGAGAGCCTTCCATGACCTCCCTAACCTCCCAGTCCCCTACTGCAGATCCCCTATTACAGGCACTCCAGGCATCGCAGGCCACTCTTTTCACAGTACTTGGTATAGTCACAGAGTTACATTTGTTTGGGTGATTATTTGATTAATATTTGCTCCTCCCGGCCAGGCTGGGGGCAGAAGTAGTGTCTAATGGCTCATCATTATATTCCCAGTTAATCTTATTTACTGGGCACAAACCCACACAAGTCAGTAAGAGCAGCCTTAATACTAGAAAGATACAAGGAAAAGGGCAGTATCCAAAGAAGGATAATGGGGCGAATATATGGTAGTGCCAGCTTTACAAGAAGATTTGTGGCTAGGAAGTGTTTCTGCCAGTTTGGGCAGCTAAATCCTGTTAAGGAACAGGTTTCCTGTATTCATTTTTTTACTAGCCTGACTAACCTATGACTGGGTGCTTTTTAAAAAATCCCTTCTTGGTTCATTCAGTACCTTAACTAGCTCTTTAGCACCTTCTCAGTCAACGTCATGGGTGATCATATTATCATTAGCATTAATAATTAAGAGTATTGATGGAGGGGGCAATTTTCTAGTTGAATATTCTGCAGCACACTGTTTTGAGTATGTTTAATTGTATAATAATAAGGAGGGAGTTTATTCACAACTTGCTTTGAGCCCTTTATTAAAACACTTTATTAAAAACAAAAAGGTTTCTAAGGAAGACATGCAGGGGTAAGTAATCATACTGGCATTGAACTATGCACAGAAAATAAGAATTATTTATATAAAAACCCCAACAAACTTAATTCCCCAGTAGATTCTGTGGCATCCCTCTAAGATAAATTCCAGCTACTTGGCAATGAACATCCTTCATGTCCAAGGCCATCAAACAGAAGAGCCCAGCAGCTCTTGATAACCAGATTCCTAACCTGTCCCTCCCGGCTTTCTTCCTAGTCCTGCTGGGTAAAACAGATGTCAACAGTATGGAAACATTATTTCTCCACTTCTTTTAATTTAGCACATTGCAAGATAAGTGAAATCACTGTTAGGTGCCTGTGCTATTTTTGTTAATGTTCTTATATGAAAACTGGATTTTTGACAATAACTGTAATGACAAAAACCTCCAAAACCCCAGGAATTATACTGAGCTCCACACTGTATTTCAGCACCTTATTTGGGTCTCCAAATTGGCCAATTTGTAATAACAAAACACATATAATTCTGAGAGGGCAGGAAAAGGTGGTGATTTAAAAATGTGGCTTTATATTCCAAGCCTGCCACTTAGTAGAAGTGTGACCTCGGGCAGCACCTCTAACTTCTCCAAGCCTCACTGTCCCCATCCATAAAGTGGGATAGTGTGCCCATGTATAATAATGATAATTGTTGTCAGAACTAGATGAGATCCACAGAAAGCACTTATATCAGCTGCTATAAAATAGGAAATATTTAGAGATGTTATAATTTTAGCATTTGAATAAAGAAAATATCCTGTTTGGACTTTGTTGTTTATGTCTCTAATCTGCCTGCTTTTATGATGGAGTGCTATATATTCTTTTTTTAATGTCTTTCCTTTAAAAAAAAAAAAGCCTTTATTTACTTTAGAGAGAGAGCGAGCGTGCAAGCCTAGGCAGTGACAGGGGTAGGAGGCAGAAGGAAAGGGAGAGAGAATCCCAAGCAGTCTCCATGGTGAGCATAGAGCCCAATGTAGGGTACGATGGCAGGACCCTGAGCTCATGACCTGAGCCCAAACCAACAGCAGGAGGCTTAAATGACTGCCCCACCCAGGCACTCCTATATTATGTCTTTCCTAGTTCATTGTTTCAAGGAAGCCTTTCTCTGATGGAATAATGATGATAATGGTGGTTAATGTTTATAAAAGTCTCTGGCTAAAAAACAGACATCTAGGTCCTCCTTGTCAACTCCCAAGGTCTATGTTGATATTTTACTTGAAATTCCAAATTTGAAAACTTCTGTCATATACAAGAAAGTGGACATTTTGGGGTTTTGGTTTGTTTTTGTTTTCCCCACAGTTGTTTTTTCAACAGCAGATGGCGACAGAACCCAGGTCCTGGGAGAGAATTAGGCTCCTGTGAATTGGCAGCCTGTGCCCTGGTTCTCTGAAGCCTCAGTGGGTTTTCAACACTGATAAATGTTTGGCAATCCTTAAAGTTTGCTGTGATGACACCTTTTATACTTTCAGCTCTACACATGTAAGGAAGAAAGATTACAAGGCCTAGGGAAGGATGTCTTATTGAGTAAAGAAATGGAAAAAAGAAGCAGTAGGCCAGTGGAAATGGGGCTAAGGAAAAAAAGCTGACAGCTCCACTAGGAGCAGAGGTGGAAATTGCACGGACATGAAGAGAAATGAAAAGCAAACACATGGTGTGAACTACAGGAAACATACGCTCTGGAATTATCTGCTGTTCTGATTGATTCCTAATGTGTCCTCTGAGGTTTAAGCTCTGACGGTTCCGCTTCCCTCTGGAGATGAAACTCCCCTTTTCCTTTAACTTTCCTTTTCCAAGTAGCTAGGATCCCTCAGCAGGTGACCTAGCAACAAAAGAGAGCTGGGACTCTCATCCAGAGCTTTCTCACCCAAGAGGAGTCTGTCTTTAATGCACCATAAATTACAAGCAAAAATATTTTGGGGAGAGGCAGGAGGAAATTTGATTTTTTTCCCAAGCATTTCTAAAAATCACCTAGTTGTTTGTCTTTTTAATTTTCTTGTATTCTCCCTAAACTCTTTAGCTAGCAGGAGAGCAAATTAAAGAAGAGGGCAATAACTATATATATTTCTTAACACATTCTAAAGATACACAAAAATCCTCTCCTCTTAACTCAGTTTGGCCCCCTGTTTTGGTGGGGTCACTTACATTTCTATGGTTAACAAAGGTTCATATTTTTGTCCAGTGACTCCAGCAAATAACAACCTGAACAAAGCTTCTCTTTCTTTTATTTTTTTTTTTTAAGATATTATTTATTTATTTGACAGAGAAAGAGATCACAAGTAGGCAGAGAGGCGGGCAGAGAGACAGGGGGAAGCAGGCTCCTTGCTGAACAGAGAGCCTGTTTCAGGGCTTGATGCAGGGCTCGATGCAGGGCTCCATCCCAGGATCCCGAGATCATGAGCCAAAGGCAGAGGCTTTACCCACTGAGCCACCCAGGCGCCCCAAAGCTTCTCTTTCAAGTCTAAAAGTAGTTCAGTATACCAGGCCCCCCTTAGTTAGTCTGGGAAACACAGCTTAGCATTGCTTTTGAGAATTAAGGTAAAGAAACGTGTTGGACAGATTTCAGGGTAAGGAAGGAAGTTGAACGTTCATTCTAATTCCAAATCCTGAAGGATGGCTGGGTCTGTGAGTGTGTGGGTAGAGATGACCCAAGCCACTACGCTTGAGGGCCAGCTGTCTAAAGCCCAGTAGTCCCCTGGGCTTCACAGTGGGAAATATTCCTAGAAGTTCAGATGTCAATCTTTTCCTTTTCAAAACTCATGGAGGTATACAATGTTAGAGTTGGAAGGAATCCAAGACATTGGTTTAACTAAACCTTATTGTTTTGCATATAAGTTAACTGAGATCTGCTCAAAATCACACTTGCAAGAGGTGGCAGACTTGAACATAGAACCCTGATTTCCTATTTCTCAGGTCAATAATGCTTGCACTTTCTACAGTGACCATGTGTTTTGGAACTGAATGGCGCTTAGACTAAGAAGACTATTTTAAGTCAGCATTGTCCTAAAACATCTGAAGCACATTGGCTATAGAAAAGCTTTTCCCATCAGGGCAAAAGGAACTGGGTAGAGAATAAGAGGGCCAGTGATTCCATCCAAGGTTCTGTTCCCAGAGTTCTGTTTCCTTGGAAAGCACACTTGTTCAGACCCTACATGGGAACATCAGAGGCTCCCTGGCCCCAGTGGTGCCATGGTCTCAAGAGTCCAGAGGTCTTAGAGTGTGGAGAGGGGGGATCTCTTGTGTCAAATAGAGGCTCATGGCTATTCCCATCAAGACAGGCCTGTCCCTCTAAGAAAGAATGACAATGATACCAACACAGAACAGTTAACCTGAGAGGATGGGTTTTCTCCTAGATCTATCTGTTTACAGACACAGTGCTTTTTGGTTATCCTTTGGATACTCAGAGACTTCTCATTTGGGAGATAGATTTAGTTAGGGTCAGTTAGACAAACCATCCACTCTATAAAGAATTCTTCCTATGGTATCACTGATGATGGCTCTCTAGCTTCTTGTGAAGTGTCACTTGTAGAGGGTGGTCAACAGCCTCTAGGCCAGCTATTTCACTGAGGTGAAAATGCCAGTTAGTAGGAATCTGCTTCTAGAATGTTGCTCAAACATTCTTGTAAGGTAAGATAAAACCAAGTGTAAATAAAGTCTAAAAAAAACCCCCCAAAACAACCAAATGTAAAACCAAGTGTATGCCCTCTAGTGGGTGAAAGGACGCTATTTGAGACCTGAAGAGACGTCCTCTTGGCATTGTTAGCCAAGTACTTTAGGTTTTGGCTCATGATTTCCCTTTTTAAACCTCTGCCTTGTTCCAAATACACTCCTCAAAGTTCAATTTGTGTCACCCCCTCTCCCCTCAACACATACATCAGAAGCCTACCCAGTTTTCCAGAGGCAATCGCTTATAACCATTTTGGTTTTAATTCTAGTAGTTATCTCCATATTGTTTAAAAATATGCTTATAAGAGAGCCTTTCTTTAAATCCTATTTTGTTCCCAGAATTATTTCTGTTTCCCCGAGCATAGTTTTTCTCTGTGCATGTGTGTTTTAATCTTGTTTTTGTCATTTTGCAGGTGTTGTTAGCTATCTGGTAACCTGTGGCTGGCTGTGCATATTCAAGGATGAAATACAGGGGATGCTGCAGTTAAGGGCGAGACTTTTCCATGGACTGGCTTCCGGTTACGTAAGCAAACCTGAAAACTGTCCCTGTAATTGGCTCTGCTCTGTTTCTTTAAAGGAGAGCCTTCATTTTCTGGATGGTCATAAGTCCTTGCTCAGCAGTCGCTCTGTGTCAGGTGTGTGTATGCTGAGTGGGGGCACCCTCAGTCCTATTCTCAGACTCTGCGCTCAGTCCCATCTGTTGTCACTATTCTGAAGTCTCTGAATTTCCTGGGCTCTGCCAGGCAGTTCTGCTCCCTCCTGAGCTGGAGGCCCCTGCCTGCAAAGCTGCTGCACTGTGGTGGGCCTTTTTGTGGGTGGCATCCCTGGAAACAGAACCCTAGGAGACAGCATTTACGCAGAACACGCCAGCCCTGCCTCCGTGGGTGATCGAAGGCTGCGGGTTGCTTTGTTCTGTTTGGTCCATCTGCTTCCTGTCATCCCCAAAAGTGATGGAATCTTTTGGCTTTTGATGCCTCTCCCACTTCCTTTACCATTATGGGACTGTCCCTTTTTTATTCTTTCAGTGTCCTTTTAATGGGGTCCCAGGAGGAAGAAGAGATGGAGTGGTAGGCTGTATCTGTCAGCTTGAACCTGAAGCAGGAGATCACACTGTGAATGGGGATGGTATTCTGCCTCCTAATGTCTGGCATAGTTAAAGATGACTCACACATTGATTTAAAAAACAGCAGTAATTCTAGGTGGAGGCTCAATTAGACAGTTTTGTTGTCTTCACGGATCAAATTAACTGGAAATCTGAAACATTCCCACTTATTTTATGTCAAGTAAACAGCAACTTAGGTAAAAACTATATAAACATAAGGACTTTTAAAGTACATTCATTTAAAAAATATCCTTAGTAGTTGCTTTTCATGAAATAATTAGGAAGGAAAGTTTTGAAAAAAATGAAATTTCCAATTTCAGCTGATTGCCTCCACTCAGCAGTATAACACCTTAATGGGAATACTGCTAAAGACCTATTGGCCTATGCAAAGTGAAAAATGACTTTCTCACATGTGCTCAGTGACAATGACTGCATGCCACATTATATCTTTATGTGTTGGCCAGCTGGGCACATATAGCATGAGTTTTGGTGTTCTGAACCTTATAAAGAATTACTGAGGTATCCCTTTCTAAATATTCCAGCAATGCAAAATTATTTCTTCCTCTAATATTTTATTTTATATCCAGAAATGTTATATATATATGTATGTAAATATATATACATATATATTTAATAACAAGTGTTCAATGTTTGTCTTCAAACTAATCTAGGCTATAGAAGTTTTGTTTTCTCAGAACACTTGGACTAAGTATATATTCAGCTAGTAGTTAGTGAGGGTCAAATATGTACATGCTACTTCTGCACAAAGCTAGTGAGTCCTGTGCTATTCTCCCTCTTGGCTAAGGAGAAAACTCATGCTTAGAGAGGGGAAGGGTCCTATTTAAGACTGATAACAACAGATGGCAGAGAGGCCAGGATTCAAAACCAATTCCTTGATTCCAGAGTCAGTTTTCTTCCATGACTGCAAGGGACACAGTATTTTTCATAGCACATGATTTGCTAAATATGAGGCAAAATGCTTTGTCAGTTAAAACAATGGTGCATAGCTGATAATATCATTTTCTTTAAGATTTTATTTATTTATTTGAGAGAGAGAGAGATGTCACAAGAAGTGGGGAGGGGAAGAGGGAGAAGCAGACTCCCTGCTGAGCAGGGAGCCCAATGCAGGACTCCATCCCAGGAACCTGGGATCATGACTTGAGCCAGAGGCGGATGCTTAATGGACTGAACCATCCAGGTGCCTGACCATTTTTGATTTTAGAAAAGGAGTCATCCTTGTATTATGAAGTGAGGGGAAGGCCTTTGCATTTTTGGTCTCAGCAGAGAATTAGAATTACTGATTGTGGTTATAACAGATGTCATTGCACTAAAGTGGAAAACAGTGCAAAAGGCTAAAAAAATATTTATTGGCTAACTGCTAATAAGCTTCTGTGAATAAGAAGAAAGAAAAGATTTGTAAATAGCTTTAAAAGAAAATGTCATTATTTAGACTAGTTAGAGGAAATCTCTGTGTTAATGACCAATATGTGGACTGACCACCATTCTGTATCCTGACAAGGGAAGTCTTCGTAAGGAACAAGGAAGATGATGTAGAGACCAGTGTGCAGCTCAGTCCCCATACCCTCACCTCTACCACAAACACCTCAGCTACATAGCGTGTACATGGATCTTCAGATCTACTCCAAGTGGTGGGTTATTAGCTCTGTTTAATGATTTCTAGGCTTAGAGTCAGTTCTAATTCTTCATCATTTTGAAATGGAAGTCCCAGGAAGTTCTTCACTGTGTCTAACTTATTCTGAATGTGGTTTATGAATGGTGTGACTAGTATTCTCCAGCTCAATAAAGCCTTTTCATCCTGCACTGTTGTACAGCAGAGTATAATCTGATTTCAAATCCAAACTGTGCTTTCTAGGTAGGTATCCTTGGGAAAACTACTTAATCTCTCTGAGAATCAAGATTAAAAAAAAAAGGATGCTGATTTTATATGACTATTTTGGAAACAAAATTGGAGAAGATAAATAGACAGATGAGGAGAGAGAGAGAGAGAGAGAATGAGAACACACCAGGTACCTAATAAGCACTCGGTAAATGTTAGTTTCTTTTCTCTTCTCTTGAAGGAATATCCACAAATCTGAACTATTTTTATTCTCAACAAGTTGCACATTTTGAATGTAATCTCTTTAATGAGTTCCCTTCTTCAAATCATAGAATCCTAATCTTGTCAATGTTTTCTGGATAGAATGCTGTCCCAGCCCTTTGTTAACTCTGGAGATCCTTTCCTCGTCCGTTCCAAATGTCTGATTTAACATGCAGAATTCAAAACTGATCACGGCCCATGGGAGAATGTGATCAGCGAGTTTTGTGGAATAGTTTTTCTAAACTATGGCACTTTCCAGGAAGAGGAAATCGACAGGTGTGGTATGGAGGGTGTAGTCACAAGGCCACACACACCTGCACTGCAGGTGCTGTCGGAAGAACATTCTCCAGTGTGACTAAAGAATGTACTTAGGCTTGGGAGACTATTTCTTCTTGCGTTTACGTAGCATCTTTGTCTTAAAACTTTCTGGGATGCATATACCAGAAATGTAAGAGAATTTCTTATTCTGGTCCTGTATTCTTCCCTTCAGAGCTGAGGATAAGCCACTATGTAGAAAAGACTTATACTATTATTTAATGTGTTTTATGAGCATTTAAGTATAATCTTGGTAATTAAAATACGTTTGTTTATATATATAAATATATATTTACATATATATAAATAAACGCAGCAATGAAGCAAATTCAATGATTTGGATTGCTTCCACAAGTGATTATTACCTGTGCTACAGGAATATGTCTCTCCAAAGTACAGTGATAACAAGGATCCCTGACTGTTTTAATGAATCCTTATTTAATATAAATGCAAAATTCTCTTGCCTGATAAATTAAGTATGTTATGTATAACAACACCACCAATGAACGTTATACTATACTACAGCACAACACACATGTAATGCCAGTACTATTATAAAAAATAATATATATAACTTTCATTCTTGAGAAAAACTCTGTAAGGAAATACTATGTACATTTTACAGATGAGGAAATTAAGGCATATAAAAACAAATAAACAAACAAAATCATACAAAAAACCCCCAAGCAACTTGCTGTCACACAGCTAGTAAGTTCCTGAGTCCTGATTTAAACTCAGGGAGTCTGGCTATGATCCAGAATCTAGACCACCTTAAATACTACCACAGAACCAAATGCTGTGATGTATCTACTGAGAACTTCCTATGCCTTTGTTGTTTTATGGACTACAACAAATGTTAACAATGAAGATACTGTCCTGTTGAGAAAAAAGTTACTTAATTCTCCAGAGCTGAATTCATATTTAGCCTACCACTCCTACCTCTTTGCTTTTATTTGTTTACTAGAGGAGCTAAAGTGGTCTGATGTTCTTTACCATTACGAACAGAAGAGGAGGACTACCAGGGGAAGGAGGTGTGCTGTTGTGGGTAGTGCAGTGCCCATGGAGAGGTCACATTCCTTTTGCTCACTTTCCTATGGGTTTGGGGAACATGCAAGGAGTTTCCTTAGCTGAGGGCAAGAAAGGGCACTCCATGAAAAGTATTTATAATATAATATTTATGCTCCTCCAAGTGGATATACAGCTAGCAATGGAGTTTGCTGCTTTGCCCTGTTGCTCCACAGGATGGAAAAGAACCATGGGGAGAGAAGACGAGAAGGTCAGCCAGGGGCAAAAGAGGTAAGAACTGTCCTTGGGAAGCTCCACCTGAGGGGAAGGAAAGATGGCTGCCACTCAGCCTGCAACTCTCAGGTTTGAAACTGCTGAGGACAGATGACAGAGGACAAATGGGGACTCCAGGCATGGGGGGGATGACTATGGTTCAAGCAGTGGTGAGTGCATGGGAAGGCACAGTGTGCTATTGCTAGGGATTCTGTGGAAACGATAGCTTGGTCTCCCAGGGGATCACTTGGCTGGAGGAGCTGTGGGAGTCTCTCAACATTGATGCATGTTTGGTTATTCACCCATTCAGGCTACATCACCAGAGTTAACCAAGAGAAAGGGAACAGCCACAGCAGAATGGTGAGGAAATATCACTTCTTTTTTCCTTTTTTTTGCCCCAATACTGCCAGAGGAGAAATCTAAGAGAAAGAAACATCTAGAGGGATGGTATGAGAGACAGAGTGGACTATACCCCTGTCGACTCCAGAATGCTCTGGTGGAACCCAAGTCCTAATTATGTTAGAAGGAGGGACAGAGGTCTGAATAAAACATAATATTTTAATATAGAAAAGACTAATAAATAATAAAGTTAGAGATTTGAATTGAAATGCCATTAAGGAAGCCTACGTGTCATTGAGAAATAGGGTTGAAACAAAATTGGTAACAGATACTGGAGAAGTAACATGATTCAATTTTTATACATTATTCAACTAAATGTTCTCAATTAAACCAGCTATAATTATAAAACAAGTGGAGGGAAATACTAACCCCTTCTCCCCAG